>CM068829.1:61861770-61939270 GCA_028554795.2 Sinohyriopsis cumingii | reverse complement strand
AGTTGTGGTCTGAAATCAAGGACAAATGACATTATGGAAAAAATGTACCTTTTCTTGGTTTTACTGATTTAATGGGACCAGCTCCTGTGCCGTGTATGACAAAAAAGATTTTCAATGAACTTTTAGACAGGTATACACCATGGCAGCGTGTGTTCTACCATAGTCTTGTTTCTTTGCATTCCATAGTCACCTAAACTTTTAACGTCATAGCTAGAGAAAATACAACCGAAATACAATCATGTTACCTGGGTTTTCTTTTGCCCGTAGCGTTTGAACGAAGGGAGATATTGAAGCAAAACATTACCAGGGTTCAAATCTCAGTAGAATAGGGATTAAAAATTACCTAATCTGCTTGATAATAGTCTCTGTCTCTGTCTGTCTGCCTGTCTCTCTCTCTCTCTCTCTCTCTCTCTCTCTCTCTCTCTCTCTCTCTCTCTCTCTATATATATATATATATATATATATATATATATATATATATATATATATATATATATATATATATATATATAAGTTTTTGATTTTTGACAATAGATACGTCTAAGCCATTTTGAGTTAGAAGTAAATCCATGTTAGTAGATAGACGCTGCCTTATTCCAATTGTCATACATTTCGTTTTAGAGATGTTAATATGCATTTTGTTTTGATGACACCAAACTGATATATTGTTGAGGTCGGTTTGAAGTTTATTTTTAATGGAGTCTAGAGGTTTTTCAGATAAATGCAATGTCGAATAGTCAGCGAAAAGATCTGTGTTAACGTGCGCTGGATACAAGGCTAAGTCATTGATAAATAGTAGAAAAAGAAGAGGCCCTAATATCAATCCTTGAGGAACACCACTTAAGATATGACTTGGTTCGGATATATGTTTACCCGTGCAAACAACCTGGTGTATGTTTGTGAGATACGACGTGAACCAGGCAACTGAGTTTGGAGAAAACTTGTAGGCTGAAAGTTTTTTAATGAACACCGAATGGTCAACCAAATCGAATGCTTTTTTAAAATCAATGAAGATTGCACCAGTAAGTTCACCTGATTCTACTGCTGATAGCCATTGGTCTATAAGTTTTGTCATTGCAGTCTGACATGAATGATTCTTTCGAAAACCTGATTGTGATCTATGGAGGAGTTGGTACTTGTCAAGATATCTGAAAATATGCTTGCTGACATGTTTTTCCATAATTTTTGAAAGTACGGATAGAACAGATATGGGTCGATAGTTGGATGGGTCATTCTTTCCATTTCCCTTATAAATTGCGAATACTTTTGCTAACTTCAATGACTGCGGGAATTTATTGGAAGTAATACTACAGTTAATTATTTTTTTCAACGACTCTGAGATTGATAAAGCCGACATTTTCAGAGTTTTGGGGTGAATTCCATCTAGACCAGCTGATTTGTTTGTGTCAAGTTTATTTATAATATCAATAGTGTCATTTATTGTTATTAAGGGAATATATTGTCACTAGTTGTCTGTGACAAGTATGTCATATCTCCAATTTCATTTTAAATCTTCAACTCCAATACAACAGCAAGAGGCAAGTATAAAAATATATTGAATATAAAATAACATTGCTACCAATACCAGTAACCAGCTCGATTTGTTTGTATTATTACTGCTACAGTACAGTACTAAAAGTGTTTGATACATTTGGATATTAAATTAATGTAGTAGTTAAAAAGATTATTACAAATGTTTTCATGTATCTTCTACAGATCTGATTTTTTCTGTTAGAAGAATAAGACACCCACCACATAATTTTCTAAAAAACTTTTACAGTTTTTAAGGCTAGTCACAGCCCAGGCTGTTGTAGCATCCACCCCCACCCCCACCCCACATAAACATCTTCATTTGTCTGTGATTTTATCATTATTTTATCCTGTTTGTATTGTCATGACACACAAATATCAGCACAATACAACTATGCAATAAAGCAAAATAAATAAATAAAAACAATATACAGTCCTATGTTTAACTTTTCATAGGAAATATAAGAGAAAAGAAAGTTTAATTTAAACCGGCATTCATAAAAACTATATTGTTAGATGAATTAGTCTGAAACAACAATTATCATACAGAGAGAGAGAGAGAGAGAGAGAGAGAGAGAGAGAGAGAGAGACTCATAAGTAAGTTAGTTTCTTCACAGAATAATATAAACCACTAGCCAATTTCTGACTGCAGTTGTAAGATATCTGAGAAGAAAGTAACAGCTACTTTATAATAATGCAAGCCATTTTAATGTGAGTTATAGACCCCCAAGTACTATTCCTCAGAGAAGACACAAGACTGGATTTTAGAAATTAAAGCCACACAACTACCAGTTTGTTACTTTGTGAAAAATGGGGTCATTATGAGAAATTGGAAACACCTGATGTACCTGCTGGTGATGAGTGGTCAGTGAGCAATCAAATTGTTGTTCCTAAGTCGTATAGACAGGAAATGCATAATCTAGACCATAAAACTCCTTAAGCTGGTCATATTTGGTGTCAATAAGACTTATCACAAGATCCTGAATCATTTTTATTTGCCGAAAATTAAAAGTGAAGTTTATAAGTACCATAGATCTTGTCACACTTGTCAAATAGTAGGAAATCCCAATCAGAAAATATATAAGGCACATCTGCAACCTGTTCCTGCATTTGACCTTTTGACAAGCCATTTAACAGAAAAATGGTAGACTGTCGGTTCTTTACCTAATGTCACGTCGAGCAACCAATACTTGTTGACCAAATGTGTTCGTCATCAAGATTACCATAGCCTTCTCCGTTGAAAAATATTAAGCAAAACCTGTTCCAAAAGTTTAGGCAATGTTTTTAACACTTGTTTGCCTCCCCAAATCTGTCCAGCAAATTTTATCTTTGGTTATTTCCAACAAAATGAATGTCGTAAAACTCCGTGGGGAGCACTCATTATTTCTGGTTACGGAAAAACTTTAGAAATTTACAGCGACGTCTGTTGTCATATTGATATTTATCACCAAATGAAAGACCACATGACTAACCTAAAACAACAAAAGACTGTCCCAAAACACCCTCAACTACCCAGGATACATATAGGCAATTAAACAGAATAAAACCTAATACAAAGACAGCGATCTGTAAAATTCTATCCTATATAATTAACGAGTAAGATCAGTAGAGTTTATTTTTTTTTGTTGATACTTGCTGACGACTGTCCCAAAACACATTCATCAACCCAGGCTACATGTATACAATTACAATGACTTAATGAAATATGCTTTTGGTGCATTCTCTCGGTCTTTCTTTCTCTCTCTTTCTTTGATCATAGATAATTCACTAAACTACTTTCATATTGCAAAGAGCAGCACAATTAACAAGTCAGAATCATGCGTCACTACATTCTTATTTCAAAAATTCTTTAAAGCTTTTTTTGTACATCTTTAATGTGACACAGAGCAGCTGAATAATTAGAACCCAAGAGTTCTATATTTATATTTTTTTAAATTCTTGAACCAAATTATTCATTTTAATTGGTTTGATAATGGTAAAAATTACAATAAATAAAAGTAAAATCTCATGTAACATCTTTTGTCTCAGATTATTTCCACTTTTAGAGAGACAAGTTTTAAAGGATGCAAACCACTCTTAAAGCTGTTTTGGTTTTTTTATAAAAAAAAATATAAATACATTCAAAGGTTGAGATTCTGTACATTAACAATGCAAATTAAGTATTGGAAAACAATTGCACACTAAATCTTATCTTTCTAATCGCAAGTAAACATATGTATCATGATATTGTCATGATTTTGCAGTTTGATTATTTCGGTTTTTTCGGCAAAATATGTTTCAAAATGAAGATCGTGATGAGAATAAGAACACCTTTAAGGAATGCTTAATTCTTTTAATGTCATTGTACCTATAAACCTTTTTATGTGCTATTGATGTTGCTCTGAAATATTTTATTTTCGCGGGAGCTTATGTACAAGAGTATCACAGGAAAAGATAGATGTCTGTGAGGTGCGTCAAAATGGGTGACGTACAATACAATCCTTACAACCAGGGTTCGTCTGATGAAAGCTCGTTAAGAAGAGTACGAGGGAATATATCATTGTCATTTCTGATCCTTACTAAAATAACTAATGTTTTCAAAGTAATGAGAGACATAACTAAGAAGTAGATTTCTTAAACGGTGAAGGTAAATACTTAAATGCGTCAAAACTGGGGTTGAAATGGTTGGACCACCCTGCTGTACTGTATGCATTTTTGTTTTCGTAAGGTGCTACATATCACTTAGATCTTCGAGAAAGCATATGGTTTTAGAGACGATTAAAACTTTGTTGCTAACGTACACCTTAAAAAAGGGACTGAAAGAGTTATCGACACAAAATGAATGTCATAAAACTCCGTGAGGAGCATTCATTATTTCTGGTTACGGAAAAACTTTAGAAATTTACAGCGACGTCTGTTGTCATAATATCATGCTAATCACTAGTATGCCATTACGAAAACAGATGGCGACACGAGTTGTACAGCAAAGACGATACTGATAAAAATTTAGTATTTACATTGGTGCAAGGCCAAATCTGTATGAAAACAGCAGTTGGAATGATGTTAATGTAAAGTTTATAAACAGAATATACAAAACATGTAATAACTAACATGGCGTTTGTCATACGACAAACTACAGAATCAGTTCAGTAGTTGGCAAATTGCAAGATACAATGACGCAGAAGGAAAGTAGATCGAAAAACTTGCAAGCAACCATTTACAGCTTGGATCAATGAAAAATAGAAAATGTATGACTAGAATTATGAATGTAGCACTTGCAAGCAGCCATTTACAATAATGCAGAAGGAAAGTAGCACTTGCAAACTGCCACGTCCAATTTGCATCAATAAAAATGCAACATACATTGATAAAATTACGAAAGTAGCACTTGCAAGCAACCAATTACAATAATGCATCAAGGAAGATTAGAAAATACGTGCATAGAATCATGGCGGTAATCCCGCTCCATATATGTCAACCCAACGGTCAAAGCATTTATGTTAAGCGAGTAATATATATATATATATATATATATATATATATATATATATATATATATATATATATATATATATCCGTGCGTAACTTACATAGTCTTGTCCAGAATCCAGAGACCAAGTTAATTTCAATTTAAATATCACAAAACGGGTCACTAATTCACCTATTTTGTACCATTGTTTATGCTTGTAAAATCATTTTGAAGTATAACTCCTGTTGCACGTGAAAAGTTCGTAACAAAACAGTAGATTTTGCAAACATTTGAATATAATAAGCGGAATATTTGAACACTGCATTGCTTTTTAGTGTTGAAGCTTGACTGAAGAGATCGCTGACTGCTTACGAGATTCCACTTTTGTGTTTCGTAATTCTCTTTGTACATATATGTGCTGATTGATATTAAAAACATAACAATGAAACCTTGATTAAAATTTCACTAATGAAATCATTATAAAAGCTGTTCTCTTTGGAAAAACTAATTAATTGGAACTTTCTTGTACTAGTGAAGATTCTCACTCTAGTGGGAAAAAATACATACTTTTTCCTGCAAAAAGATCTTAGTATATCACCCTGTATAGAACAAAGTCTATATTTCACCAATGCAGCTTAAGGCCTAGACTTAAATTAAAGTACAGAATCCAGCCTTTGGATTGGATATTAATTAAATCTGAATTAAAATTGATCAATCAGGTTGCTTTGTCTACTACCTTGTTATGTCACCACTGCAACCGGACTTAATGAATGCGAGATTGTTAAGAAAATGAACTATATATATTGTTTTATTTGTATGGGATTCAAGCTTATTTCTTTATTTTAAACTGTGTTGAATTTATAATAGTGAGGATTGTTTAACTTGAGACTATCCCGTTCATGTACTTAGCAACTTTGAAAAGTGTTATTATTTTGGGAAAGAAACATAAATAAAAACACAAGCTTAATTTTGCTCAACATGCTGACCTTTCACGGCATATATAAGTATTCAATCATTCATCCGTAGTAATATTTTGTTTTTAACATTTATATTTCAAACAAAAAGTTAACAATCTTGCATCGTCTAATAAATAATTTAACTTTTGGTGATGTTCACTAACTAAAATCAATATTTTCATATTCAGACAACCGTGCAAACATCGCATTTGCCAGCGTTTTGGAGATGAGTCCTCGTGTATGCTTCTAGCTACAGATGGGCTACTAAATCTATCAAACATCAAATATAATTTTTACGCATATTACTCGTTATGGTTGCATATGCAGCCTTACAAATAATTTAATAATTTATGTGATAGTAATATCGGTCTATCATAATAAAAATTCTGGTCCGAAACACATTCAGGTTTTTTTTGGGGGGGAGGGGTTAGAGTTGGGGGGTGTTGGGGGCTGTGAGCTTAACTTGGTGTATGCCATTTAATATACCGTCTATACCCGCTTCTAAGTCGTGACAAACTGCTATCAACATAGATCATGATCTATGCGCATGCAGATCAGGGACTATATTGTTTGTTTTACTGATCACCCCTAAGAAAATGCACAGACCCAGATCTGCCGGCGCATTATACAACGGCAGATCTGGATCTATGCAGTTTCGAAATTCTCCAAGGTTTAAGAGAGTGAACGAGCTCACTTGAAATGTTAGAAAACTGAGCTAGTCTTCATTACAGTGGGTAAGATTCAAATTAAGAGAGGAAAATATAAACGTTTCGAAAACAAATACTAATTTATCTGAGTTTATGTATTATACACATTGAAAGAACCTCAGAGTGAAAGAATACGGTAAACCTTTCCTATTTCCATCCTCCAATTCAGCATCACAACGAAGGGTCATGAGTATTTATCAGTTTTATATGTCCTGATATGGATTAGATTATAGAGGTTTGCTTGTGGCGTTATAGGTTTTGTCTCTTGCTAATGTTATGAAATTCTGATGCTTGGTCATGCATACTATTGATGCTCAGAGACAATTTTGTAGTTGATAAAGAAATATTGGATACAAAATGGCTGTGATGGGCGTAATTTACATGAATGTTGGTTTTCGTTACCTCTATCTTCTATTATAATTGTTGGTTGAATTTCTTAACGGAACCTTGATCAAATTATTAGCATAATCATGTCGAGAAAATGGGAGAAAAATGCTTCTGCTAGAGGCACAATAAGGCAGCCGACTCAAGCTGCCCTGTGCGAGTAAAGAACCTAGACCACTGGATTAGGAGAGCTGCGCCCTACCAACTGAGTTACTGCTCCCTTATCCTCTCTTAAAATGAGCAAAGCTGTAAGGTTTAGCACCTCCTGCTCATTTTACACTCTGCAGCTGCAGATACACCATCTCAATTACCATCCTTGGACAAGACACTGAGACTGAATTCCGAAACACTGCAGTAAGCCGGGACTTTTAAGTTTCGTATTCATTGTAAAATGATTTCTGAGTTTTATGTTTGCGAGCTGTAAACTTTACTCCTGATGGTAACATCTTGGACTGGGGAACGTAATATAAGAGTGTTACTCAAAGATTTCAAACCCCTCATCTTCCAATCATACGATTCGTCTGATTTTGTCGGAAATCAGTTTAGATTGTCGTTTTCCAGTCCTTCAGTGCTGGGAATAAATGTATTTGCAGGTGTCGGAGTCACATTCTCAATGTTTAATCTTCCGCGAAGGCTTCTATCTCGTTTGGTTGGCTATCCAGAAATTTAAAAAGTAATTCAACTGAGGAAAGATATCAAACCAACTCCCATTGTATGGAGGTTTCAACAAGAACAACATAAACAATGATTGATATATCGGGTACTATTTTTACCAGTACCGCTATAACACAGAGTTCATGGAAATGTTAAAATAGATTATGATGGATTGTCGAGTTTGTTTCTGCCATACTAAGACGAAACGCCACCTTTCTAAAGCAACGACAGTTCTCTCACATGCTCTACTCTGTTTCTGTTACTAGCGGAAATGTTTAAAATATAACGAGAGTTGCCCTCAGTTTCATTGTGGTAAAATAGTCCACTGTTAAGCAGAGAGTATATTTCTTGAGGTGGGCGTTTAGCAGCAACGGCCAAATATATGCAAGAAAATTCGTAAATGTTGTTGCTGTAGTTTTGTTTGTTTGTTTTTTGTGTGGTTTTTTTTACTTAGGCACGCGTTACTTTTCGATCAATCCTGATCTCGAAACTTCTGCTCTATTTGCAACGGTCTGTCTTGAGCAAGAGAGTGGCAAGCGTCGCCTGGTGTTATATATTTCACGTTGAATAAAGTCAGACTCAGCTACACTCAGTAGAAAACGCTAGTATGTCATAGAACGACAGTCAACTGTTTTATCTGCTTTCCTATTCAATTGTAAATGCCTAATAAACATTAGGTTCCATTGATTAGCAAAAATATGATACAGATAATGAAAATAAAACAGCTGAACTGAAAGCAATATTTACTGAGATATAATCAGACCAATTAGCCCTTTGAAGGGTTTTGCCATTTTTCTTGAAGCAGATTTATCAGAACAAGTGAGCAATCAAATTGGCTGAAAGTGGCACAAGCAAATAGAGAAAACTTAAGAAGGACGGGGATGTCAATCGATTGGCGAATGGAGCGGTTCGGGATAAAATCTAGTGCATCTCCTTCTTTCATGAGTTTTAGAGCATGAAATTTGTGTTTCAATAAACAGTACCCATTCCAGTATTCCAACCTTACTAGTAAAAGATGTTATGAAACAAAATTCCCTGCCATGACACAAGGTCTATGACGCTTTGACCTTCATCCCGGCCTGATGGTCCTGGTAATTCTATGACGCTTTGACCTTCATCCCGGCCTGATGGTTCTGGTAATTCTATGACGCTTTGACCTTCATCCCGGCCTGATGGTTCTGGTAATTCTATGACGCTTTGACCTTCATCCCGGCCTGATGGTCCTGGTAATTCAGTATAAGGAAATCAATCGCTGAATCAAAATCCAAACTATCAAATGCTTCCCGATTAAAGATAAATCTAAGCACTTTGACCGGAAGTGACGCGAAGATACGTTATTCAGTATTTGCCACTCAAACTCTTTAGTGGGCTATACGATCAAATTCCATTTCGTTTAACTGCAAAAGACCAAACCCACAAAATTGAATTCAGATGAAACAGAATCAGTGTCAGGCGGAGATTATGTCTTATTGAACCTAAATTACATCATGGAGAATGTCAAAAGATATATACAAATCGATATTTACAATTCAGCTAAAAGAAAAGTTCAAGCTGTGTGAAGGAAGAAATCATGATTCTGTATTATTTCTTTATCAAAAGGATAACTCATGCTTATATCCCCTTTCAAAAAGTAAGGTTTTCAACTACCTACCCCAGATATCATGATTTCGATAATAACGGATAAAACCTAGGTGTGTAATGAGATGTTTGATTATTATTATTATTATTATTATTATTATTATTATCTAAAGTTAATAACTAAACTTTGCCTGCAGGGTATGCCGCGCATTGGTATGCGGGGACCATGGAAACAGTCCAAAATCGCATATAGTCTCGTGTGAGCTGAACATACTTTTGGTTTTCTAGTCAATTGATTAAACGACGATGCCATATGTTGTTTTTCACAAGATAGGTCTGTAAGCACCTGCTTTGCAAGAATCCAGATTGATTGAAAAGCAGTTTTAACTCGAATTTAATAATGTATTACACAAAACAACGTGTTCGCAATTTAATGAATCATTTGCATTCTATAAAAAAAAATATGCAGTCCTTTAAAGTAAGCTTTCCGCTTGTAAATTTCCCGTACATCGCAAAACCTATTTTGTCATATTTACTTTTACATATCAGGTTGGGAAATCAATGTCAAAAATCCACTTTAACATCTAACATTTAATATAATAATGTTCATAAAAGGCTAAATGCCTAATTCATCTTTTTTTAAAAGTGCATATTACAAAAATTTAAAAGTATGTTTGACTAAAAAGTAATGTAATGCATGCAAAACCACATAAATGTTTTGTTCCGAGTCTGGGAAAGAACTCGTTTTATGCGGCGTAGGAATATAATGTCTCTGCCTGACGACCTCGACTTATTCATACGCCACATCAAGCTCGTTCTTTCCGTCCACTCAAAACAAAACATACCTGGTTTTGTTTAAATATGCATGCTCCTTTGATCGTACGTTTGACACGTGTCACGTATTTGAACGCGGTGGCCGAATGGAATTTTGTGAATCATATTCGAGCCAAATCCAACTTTCAGAAACATTTCGGATTAAAAAAAAAAATACACATGTGACCGTTAAGGGATTTACTAGCGTGTGTGAATTTGTTGAGTATATTTATTCCTTTGTAAGGCTGCGAATCATCCTGCGATTTACAGGAGTGCATTGCACTGTACGTAATATGCGGAAGTCTACTAAATATATTCTCGTGTGTTGAATAAGTGTATTTTATGTTAACTGGTTTCTGCCTGTTATACCAATAGTGCAGCTAGCAATTTGTTGGCATCAATATTAACACTTTCAGTTTTTATCAGTAGGCTCCTGAATGTCAACACGAGGGCTTTAATAGTGTTAGCTATAATATAAGCCGATTAATCCTACTTTAGTTAAAAGTTTTAGATTAGGACTTATACAACATTTAACACACACAGATACACACATATAGTTATGTGTCTGTTTGTGTGTGTGTGTGTGTGTGTGGTAGATTGAAGAAAAAATCATCTTCGTTAATTACATTATTATTTTTTTTCTACACCCTAAATACAGCAGCATCACGCTAGTGAAAGCCCGTTTTTGTTATTAAAATACCGAATATATCAGATCGATAACACTCTCAAGACAGAAAATAACATGCAGAAATAATTTGGATATGTCAAGTAATGTCCTAAAATACCTGGTTGAATTAATATATGTCTGTAAAAATCGTAAATTACAAGGTTTTCTCGCTAGCTTTTGACCCTTTTTTTTTACACATTTTCCAGTCCATATACGGAGAAGTAATATTTGTACGAACCTCGTCTCAGAAATGACAAATATGTTTGGACGTTGATGCTTATTTTCTCTACCATATCTGTTCAGATGGTGCGCACTATCTTGTATAGAAACAAGTCTTTTAGCACGTTTTTAATAAAAGGTTCTTGTAATATAAAGGAAATATAGATTCGGATGTAATAAATAGCACTTTGCATAATATTTGAGCAATGTTAGTTCTAGAATAAAGACCAATCAATGATCAGATTATCCCATATCCAATAGAAATCAGAACATTTATCTTGTTTCAACAGACAACTTTGATTAATGAAAACCTTTGTGTTTGTTTTGTACGTTAATACGTTTCGTTTGGATGAGGTGATTCCCCTCAATAGCATAGCATTTCATTAGAATACCGCAAAACTGTTGATAGATAAAGCAAGGCTACACAGAGGTTTTCGTCATTGACACGACGCAAAGAGATGTTAACCAGGACCAATAAATTGAATTTCTTGCAATCCGATAATTGAACTGGAGGATTGAGTTTGAATGGAATATTTATATGTTCAGTCCCAAGAATCTCAGTTTTGCCATAGACAGCTGCAGAGTATAATATTTAAAAACATGGATTTTTAATTATAATAAATTGGATACCTTATCAAAATATAAGCAATGTTCTATTTAACATTCCTATATTTATTAGACAAACATTATTGATCATTGTTTTCTGTGTATTCTCAGTTTAAAAAGTTGCACATCTCGAGCGTGTTAGAAAATTCCCATCAATTTCTTATTGGGGATTTAAAGCATTTACGTAACAAATTGTCTTGCTCAGCAAAAAGTGGTCCTACGACAAAAAACGAATCAGTATTAACACAATTCAGCTTTATTTATTTTCAAGCAAAATGTGGTTCAGGTTAGAGTTGAAGGAAACGACGACAGTTTTGTTCTTAGCCCGAGTAAGATGATAATAAGATCACACCTGAAAGGTTAATAAGAAAAAAAGTAAACACTGATCATACCCCTTCGCCCCAAACCGGGCATTTATTGTGGGCAGCATATCAATTAATATAGAAATCAATGCATGTGTCCTCTTTTCGTATGGGAAGGTAACTGCTGGTGTCTACATCATGGACTCAAAGCGTATAATAGTTTGCATATATTTATATTTTATTATTTTTGGGAATTGTATACTTTTAGTGCTCTTATTAGGGGCAGATGCTAAGATGTATTGACCCAAGGAAAGTCATGTTCTACAAGGGCGAAGACAGAGTACAGCACGATTTGTCACTGGTGAACAAATCTTCCTATCACCCTTAAACAAGAGCAAATCTTTTCTTTTCTTCTTTCTAATCCGACCTATGCAGTACAAGAAAACCATCCGACCTCTGCAGTACAAGAAAACCACAATCGCGTGACGGAGAAGCTCGCGTGAGGCACGATCACACAGGCATACACTAAGCTATGTTCAGTGTGACACTTGGCATTCTGTGCGCCACTCATTGACACTGACTTGTTTATATTTGTTGTTGTTTTTGTTGTTGTTGTATTTTTTTCCAAGGTTATCGTCATTTCTCAGCGCAAGACTGGCTATATATGCAAGTCAGTATTATTGGTGGAGGAAGAACCCCGGTAAGAACCACTGACCTGATGGCTAGCTTTCTCATATACCCACATTGGCTTCTTTTGATGTATATTAACATGGCATCCATGACAGTTCATCTATCATCGACAGCTGCACTAAAACCAATTTTAAATAGCAACGTGTTATGGATTGATGATACTGTTTTATTTCTGAAATGCATATTTGGAATGATTTTCTCGCGATGTTATGTCGCAACGAAGTGCTTAGATTGCAATGTCAAGTCACAACCTGTTATTTTTATTGTAATGTCAAATCACAGCCTACTATCCAGATTGCAATGCCAGGTCACAACATATTGTTTAGATTCATCTGCCGGCAGACTACACGGAAAAAAGGTTCGAATTGTTCCTTCCCTAACAGGTTATTCAATCCAGTATTGAAACTGAAAAAAGATAATCGAAACTAAAAATATAAATGCAGAAAAGAAACATAACAAATTTTAGATTGATCTTCTGAAATTGATGGAAATAATAACATAAATCTATCGGTAAAGTGTACATCATCAAGCAAGTAGTATATCTTCAACCATAGTCTAAATTCCAAGACAGTCAATTGCTATTTTTGTATTCCATGTATGTGTGTAATATTCGTCTTAAAAATCAGATTACGTTCAGAAATGTCGCTCCTTTCACGACAAACAAACTAGTATTGATGCAAAAAAGCGCCTAATCAACACAGCCTCCAGAGAAATTGATTGTAATTTATATGCACATAAATGTAGGCACTACCGACGGCTTGATGAGGTGCGCCACATAATTTGGCACAATTGACAGTCTCAAATTGGAAGCGGATGCTTATCCTTAATTATTTAATATCTAATTAATGTAATTGTATCGTACATGTATAATCTTTCTTTAAAAGGCACTGAGAACACTATGTATTCACAATTCGGCAAAGGTTGCGGACACAAGTGACAAAACTGCGTTGGACATAATACGAATATATGGTCTTTAAGTAGATAATAGAAAAGAGCAAAAAGCAAAAAGGTTTGTAAAATTCAACAAATAATTTATTACAATAGAATACAAAAGCGAACATTTTTTAAAAAGAACTTAAAGTATTGTTATTAGACCAAAAATAGTCCTAACAGTTATATCACAGGTCCAAACGTAGAGAGGACCAAATAAATTTCAATAGTGTTCTAAATAAATTTCAATATTGAATGTGCTGTTGTGTCTGTAGTCTCAAATGTTCTAAAGTGTCAACGGCCTGAAATGTGGCGATGCGTTAACCGTCTTTTGTCGTATGGCAATGGTATAATCCAAAATGTCCTTGATTTAATTCATCATAATTCCAAATTAATGATTTTGTCCGAGAAGAATTATTGAGCTCTTTGTAATTAAAAAAATAATTTATATAAATAAATCCACGCAAATTAAAAACAGAACACAACAATCAGACTGATTCCAATTCGGATGTTAAAGTTGAGATACAATATAGTCAGTATGTATGTCAGTTTCTTGTCTAAAAAATTAAAAATTGTTAACAATGTTAGGAATTTCCAAGTGAAAAATGTAATGTCCTACATTCAGATTTTAAAAAAAAACAGGTTTACCTTCAATAATAATGATCTGAATATTTAATCTATAAGACAGATGCATTAGCTATGTATTATATTTTTGACAAAGTAAATGTCACTAGTCAGGTTGACCAATAACTTAAATTTAGACTTAGGTCAGTTACAAACTACAAAGATACATACCATATAATCATGCGGAAAATCCAATAAACAATACAATTTAAATATGCATAACATAAAATGTGAGATTGTATATATGCACAATATAAAATAATTTCATTTTTATTATTGGTGACCTGAGCAAAGAAAGAATTTAAGTTACTAAATTTCATTAAATTAATACAATTTTATTAAATCAATCCCTGTTCGTTTTCTCAGATTCTAACTTTTTTCTTCACTCGGAATCCGGAAAGTAATTAATTTTATACAAATCTTTAACGTTTCCAAATGATTCTTCAGCAAATGAAAAACAGCTAGAGAACTAACGATTGTGACAATATATTTTTTTTAAATAAATGTGTCACTGTGTATCAAACTTCTGAATAAATTGTTTTCTCCACATCATCTACTTCCTGCATAGCGATGACATATAACTGTTTTTTAGAAAAACGTGGGCTGTCTTCCATGGATATTGACAATTTTTAAAACAACAAAACCACCTCAAAGTTGAGGATATGACAGCGCATTACAGCCGTCGGACCTAATGTCAGCCGAAGAGTACCTAAAAGCACCTGGATTTTACAGTATGTTCTTTGTTCAAAATGATTCACTTTTTCCAACAATGCTATGTAAGTGTCATTTACCTATGTTGAGCCACACGCATATACCTGCAGGTGTCTTGAGTGCTGCACGTGCAGCCACCGATGCTTTCATTGAACGTTATTGCATTTATCGATCTGTGTTAACTTTATTGACAGGTTCAAAGAAACATAAAGATTATTACAAAATATTCACAAATTTTCGATTACTCCTCTTATGCTGTATTTGTGTCATATTTATGACATCACTAATGTGAAGTAGTATGATAGTTGTAGGCCATCCCACTTGTTAATTGCATCACTTTCAAGCGATGCTTTAGTTACCTTGGCAGCTTTCTAATAAGTCTGTGATTTCTAAAACGTCTTTAAATATTTATCAGAAGCCAAAGACAACTCATGTGTTGAGTCTAATGACGTGTTACTTTCGCTATGAAGGACTTTAATCACTGTAAGTGCTGTTACATTCTTGCAATCTTGAAATAATATAAATTATTCAAAATGATATATAAAATGTAGAAGAATTGCGTTATCTCAAAAGCAAAATACAATGGATTTCTACACAAAGGTATTTATTTCGACACATTTATTTCTGTAATGTGTTATTTAGTTTCTAAAATATTACATTTTTTTGCACATAGCTAAAAGTCAAAATATTCCTCAGGGACATTGTCTTAATGAATTCTGTCTCCATCCATGAATAATCAATTTCCACTTACCTGGCAGAACAACCAAGCAATCATTTGTCTTTGATGGATGAATCTAAAGTATCATGTTGCATACCAGACTATTACTAACATTTGAGTTATATTGATTCTTATGCTATGCATTACCCTTGAGAGACAAAACTGATAAATGTTGAAAAACGTGAATTTTATGAACCAATAAGACATGTCGATTCTCTATCCGGCTTCACTTAGAAGATCACTGTAGCCAGCGCAGACAACATTAATTGGTACATCATTTAAATGATGTGTATCCTTTGTATTAGATGAAGTGGTTCTGCTGGATCAAAACTACCAAAAAAATCGAGTATTCCATATCCTAGATAATAAAATGTTTTCAACATATCATTTTTTCTACAATGATAAATTAATTCCTGTCACTCCAAAATCTTCATAACTAAGAAAATTTCCTTTTTTAGGCAAAAGATCGGCAATACATATAACTAGAATATCCTTTGCACCGTTGTCATGGAAATTGTATATCTCCTACTGGTCGTAAGTAACTAAAACAAAATTACCCTTGCAAAGATCTGCGTGGAATTACGAGGGTTTCCACGGAAATAAATTCAGTTACCTTCCATGTAATACTTTTGAAACCCTCAAATACCCAAGGACATCTAATGATACAACAGTATTGATTGTAAGGTGAAATTCTGATGAAACGTTATATACCAATAGACTCTGGTAGTCTTTTTGTGTTCGTCGTTACGGCCTGAAAATTTCAACGTAAACGTACACGAAGTCGAACATATCAGTTGCATACTAAACGAGTTTTAATCATTTATTTGCTTTTTTGTTTTTATTTCCACCTGTCTAAACAAGATTTCTATGCAAATCGATACTCTCATGCAGGATTATAAAATTTGAAGATAGCGATGGCCTGTCTTCCTTACTATGTAACTTAAATTACTTTGGCACTGCTAAGGAACGGATGGAAAATCTGCACTAACATTAGCAGAGTTAATTAGGGTTTCTCATTAGCAATAACACTTACATAAGTAATGTATGGCATTCAAATGAACAAAGCCAAATCCAAAATAGAGCTAGTCATATTCAAAATATATTGGCTGATATCATATTTTGTGGTGAAATGTACAACTTAACTGTTTGAACATGAAAACAGCATGCGCACATGAAGAAAATATAAATTTTAGAAGTTTTACAAGGTTAACACGCGGCAATGTCCCAAACAAATTACGTTAAGCTTCATCATGTGCGTCGTTCATATTCGGATAATTATACACTGTAAATGGAGATCGTGAGGAGATATTTAATGTGTATCAGACAACTAGACAAAACTACAACAAAAGTTCATCTAACGATGTAATGACGTGCCGTTGATTCGTCCTCTCTGTGGCGAAATGTTATTTCATAGCCTGCCAAAGAGTTACCGTAATACAAATCATTTTTGTGATATGAAATATGAAATATATAATAATTCTCCACAGATTACATGATAATCTGTTTTATTATTAACAGCGACGAACCAATATCATATTACAAACCTTCTGACTGCCATAAATATAAATCTATAGGTTTGAAATTGAGATCCAAGAGAAGTGTTTATGGCCTGCTATAAAGAAGAACTCATTTTCGGACCTTGGTTACAAATGTTACAGTCTGGTTGATAGGTGGATTCTGAACATGACAACGTTCTTGCAAAGAGAGAAAGGTAATTGATTGGATTATTTCTAAGAAGGTTGGTGGAATTTCCCCGCAACTAAAAGCATCAAATTTTCAAGGATAACATATACTATTTGCATTGTTTTACATCCAACACAGGTAAGAACTACACATTTTGGATCAAAATTTCGTATCTATTCATCTTTTTTTCTCCTAGTTATTCTTCATCCAGCTATCATCCTTCTCCTCTTCTTTTCCTTTCATTATTATCAATGTCATCAGCAGCGTTGCAGTTATTATCGTCATCACCATCGTCATCGTTCTCATCATACAACCAGTTCTAATCATAATTCTCAAATTTTAAAATAACAGATGTTAATGCGGCTTGCATCCGTATATTTCGCTTCGGTCATGTAACGTTTGTATGATCATTTTTTTGTTTCGAGTCTTAATCTGTCTATCACATTGTATATTGATTTTATATGGTGAACATAAAAAGCTATTGTTTTCATAACACAACTTCCTAAAAGATGTTGTATATAATATCATAGTTCGTAAGGTGGTTTTCAAAATTCTGTATAATTTGTTTTAGTTTCCTTGACACAGAGCAATTATTTCAACAACCTGGCCTAGGATAGTAACAAGCGGTAATGAAGCCAGTCCTGATAAATTCTAAAAGGCATTAAGTAAATAAAAGTTTGATGCGAATTACTTCTGACTGACAAGAAATCACATGGAATCTCGATAATCATACAAAAACTTTTCTCCTATGTTAAATCAAACGTTCGGTGCACACTTAAAAACTGTTCTGAAACAAGAAAAGATAACATAGACATAGTTTCATATAGATTAAAGAATTGCACTTCAAACAAGAAAAGAAAGTTTAATAAAACCGCTAAACCTCGTTAGTCGTCCATTTCATGCAGTAGGTCCGTAAAAATACGTAGGATGAAATGCATAGACCCTGGAAGGCGCCACTTGACTGAAATTCAGACTTTGAGAAAATTTAAATTATTAGTGTTGGTGTTTTTTGTATGTCATTAATTGTAATTTTCTTGATTTTATTTCCCTGATTAAATTTATTTTCATCTTATTAATTTAGCACTTGCTTTGTAACGTTTATGTAACTATTTTTGTTGTTGCTTTTCCTTGCAATTATTATGATAGACGTATAAAAGCCTTATGCTCGAACTCATTATTTATATGTCTTAAAAATGAATTCTCTTCCTCGTATTGTTTTCGAAATGATTTTCCCTGTTCTTATATTTATATAGTTTTCAATATTTCTTATAATTTGCTTGTTTCTTTTTCGATTTTGTGAAAGAAAAGTAATCGTCACACAAAACTCATATACATTTTTATTATGTTCGAGTTGACATTAAGATATCGTGTCTGTTCTATTAGCAATGCATTCTTGAATCCTCCGAGAACGTTAGTAATATATACAAGGTAATCTCAAAGACTTCCAGTGATTTCAATTCTGTCTATTTAATATAGATTGATACTGGGTATTTGATTCCTATGTGCTTTTTGAAGATGTAAAAAACCGTACACTTAAATCAAAGTGTAAGTTGCATGTGCAATAACTTTGACATGACCGTTTCTATTTTAAAACACATAAGAAACGTATACTATAGATCAACTATACTTAAGCAATGTGAAACTTTATACTTAAAAATCCTTTGCGCGATTCAACGGCATTGTAGTTAGCATTTTACAATTAACGAGATATTGCACATAGCGAGGACTAACAGGCGCGTGCGAGTTGTTAAAGCATGTGATCACCAGACCATACTTAAAACGCAGCAAGTTTACAACGATATTTCGTTATTGATGGTTGCCTGTTATGTTCATTTGCTTTTACTAACGTTATATGTATCAGCCAATTTGCAACCAAACGTCGGACAATATGAGTAGAGAGATCCTTGAAAAAAATACTGACCAATTTTTTATGGGAAATAGTCAATAGTACATTTATTTCATACACAAAGTCAAGAGTTCCATTTTGGCTAATTAATCAGCGTTCTCTACCTCAGTGGGCTACTTTGCTCTTGGTAAGAATAAGGGTTTGTAATATCAATATTTTCTCCAGTACTCTTGGTTATATCGTAATATATTGTATTATTCCTTGCTGATATGTAATTCATATGTATTTTTCTTTGCTTGTAATTCATACTTTTTATCCACTATTAAATTTCCTATTATTAAGGTAAATTCTTTCAACTATGGATTAGACGTTTTCATCGCAGATGAAAATTCTCGACTTTTGGGGTCTTTATTATATGACTTCTCGTTGTTCAATCGGCTTAGTCTTGGTTTTGACCCCGTCTGCTTGGACTGCCAGGATTAATCTTTAATTTTAGTATTCAATTTTGTAAAGCTAACATAAAGAGATCTGACGATGAATTGGTTTCCCATAGAACCTAATGTTATTAAACAAAATAAATAGCGTTTTCATTAAATTAGAGCACAAGCCATACTTGCTTTCTTTCATTAGAGTTTAGAGGAAGAAAAAAAATTCAGCCTTCACAAAGGTTTATTTTCTTCAGATTTCTGTTTTAAAATAGGATACAGTAGCCTGCACCAAATAAAATAATTTATCAAAATTATAATACAAAAAATTAAATCCATTGAGTCAACAGGTACATCTCAGAATATTTAGTGCTCTATTTTTCATCCCCTTCCCACAAATAAAGTGGCTATATTGCTGTAATATAAATTGTGGTCATATATATATATATATATATATATATATATATATATATATATACACACACACTTTCAATGTTACCAATGTATTCAAAATGAAAACAGTGCTATTTCTCTGGTGAATATAACAAATCGATTGTTTGTGGGAGTATTTTTGTTCATGGTACAGATCTTTAACTTTTCCATGCAGGATTGATTTCATGGTCTAGATTTTGAGACTAGGCTGGTCTGATGTGCTTCATATCGTCCGATGTATTTTTATTTTAACCAAAAATCTATAGCGAGTCTACATACAGATTTATCTCACAGACCCCTCACCTGGGATGGGTGCTATGCAACCAACTCCAAAGTGTTGCTCAGAACCCAAAATTTAAGAATGGTTGCGATTCAGTGATGCTGTACATGGGTTTATGATTTATCAGTACCTACGTTGACGCACGGATTAGTACAATAGTTCTTCTCTGAAGGTAAACTCCAAATGGAGAACATAAAGTATCAATTCAACACGGCCTTCGATGTATTCTCATTACAACGCGGCCCTCAAATTATTATCAGTACAGCTTTTAACTATTCTGAAGACAACACAACTCTCGGCCTATTTATTTTCTGCCCTATTGCCCTAATTATTCTCAGAAACCATAAATTTGCAGTTGAATTATTAATATTTTGTACATTTGTGCTGTTTTTGTGCGTTTTATTCTTTCATTTTATTTTGTTCATTTAAGTCAGGAAGAGTTACTGTTATGATAAAATGCAGAAGAAATAGGCACAGTGTGGTAACGTTCGATGCTTCTGTACACGTTTACTTCTCATTACATGACAAATTTATCATATATCCTTCCATAACATGTATGGAGGTTTTTGTCACTAAACTCCTCTTTGATGGCCATATTCCTTGATGCTTTGCACCTGAACGTTTTAGTACTTAATACGTTAAAGATTTCATCAAAGAAATATCGTAAAGTCTCCTTAAACAGCTACTCTTCAGTCATATTTTGAAGTCTTCTTAAATACGTACCCTTTAAACATGTTTTAAAGTCTCTTTAAGTAGGTTCACTTCAGCTATATTTTAAAGTCCCCTAAAATAGCTATTCTTCGGCGATATTTTTAAGTGTCCTTAAATAACTACACTTCAGCCATATTTTAAAGTCTCCTTAAATGGCTACACTTAAGCCATATTTCAAAGTCTCCTTGAATGGCTACACTTAAGCCATGTTTTAAGGTCTTCTTAAAAACTACACTTAAGCCATATTTCAAAGTCTCCTTAAGCAGCTAGTCTTTTGTCATTTTTTAAAGTCTCCTTAAATTGCTACTCTTCAGTGTTTTATATACGTTGAATATCAGATTTGTTTCCGGTATTATGAATCAATAATATACGAACTCGAACAAGGATGTTACTTTCATATTTAGCTTTAGTGGGGTTAACTGAAGCGTACGTGTGGGTGGGATAGAAACCTTTTTAATTTATTAAACATTTAGCTGATGGTTATATTAACATTTGAAATTCAAGATATTTGGTTAATTATATTTTCTTGAATCTTTATTTGATGCTCTTAATTCGTATATGTAATACTTAAGCGTATTTTTCCTATTCCTAGAGTATTTATATTCGTATCAGGAAAAATAACAAAACCATTTGTGACAATATTTGGGATTGCAATGGAGTTGTGTTTGTTGGCTGGGTTGGCGTGGGTTGCGGTGGGTTGGTTGGCATGGGTTGACATGGGTTGGCGTGGGTTGGTTGGCGTCAGTTGGTTGGTTTGGGTTGGCGTTGGTTTGTTAGTGTGGGTCGAATGCGGATGAGCTTCTAACAAACAATCTTTTCCATTATTTAATCCAAGATTTCTGTTTTAATAAAATGCATTTTAAATTGAAACTCTTTTTTTATTAACCCGTAATAGGTTGATCACTGGGTCGGGGAACCATCCCAAGGTCACCTTACAATCAAACATTTCTGGTTATCAGATAATCTAGGGATCATAAATATAATCTAGAGAAAAAGAAAAACACACACACGCGCATGCATGCACACATGCATATGGCACACATTCTAGGTGACATGGACTTTATGATTTTACAGTATTTTGTTCCTGTTTACCATAACTAAGATACAAGTTACATGTTCATTACTGATGTCCATTTTGAAGAAATTGGTCCTCTTTTTTATTTACCTTGGCAGTGTAGTTTTCAATGTTGTTATGCATTGAAACTATTTGCTTTAAAGCAAAAATAGAAGGATTTTTCTTATTGAATCTGCAAGTATAAATATAATATTTTGCCAAAATAAGCACGAAATTACACAAACTGTCCAGTTGTTTACTTTCTAATAATGTTTATATTTTGGACAAATGTACAATATTTGGGCCAAAACGTGCAAACAGTTTGATAACACGGTACTAAAACTGTGAAGTAATATTGCAAGCATAGAAGAAATGCTCAATACTTTCATTTTCACTCTTACAGAAAGTACATTTGTTGTCGTCTAATATGTTAATTCTTTTCAGAAAATCATTAATAGCGATTATTCTAATGAATTAATTTAAAGTTAAAAGAGATCAACTTGATATCCTTGGTACAGCATTTTGCCCTGCTATAAATCTCAGACCACTCCTCACTACTTATACTTTTATTAAATACTTGCATCAAAGTTCATTTATTAGCAGTGTGTTGCCTTTTAACTTTTTAAAAAAATCTTTGCAAACAAACTTGAGTGAAATTTGTTTTTGCAAGTTCCTCATTTTATCCTCCTGCTTATCAAAATTATTATGTACTAAATGTTTTCTATGGCTTCTTCCCATGCGTTTGGAATTCTGGATATTAAGGACAAGTATTTCAAGAAATCATCGCTTCTAGTTTTTTGTTTTATTATTTCAAAAGGTATTAAATTACGGTGATCATCTACTAGATCATTCAGAATTTCAAAACCGGCTTCTGTATTGATAGAACATTTTAGGGGGGGACAAAATTTAAAATACTCATGGATAGATACTCGTTTGGACTTTGCGGTTCCTCTTTCCAATTAGATACTGCCAAAATTATATCTCTCCAAAAATTGGTTTTGGTTTTGTTTTTAATGAGCTTACTAAATTCTTCTAAATTAAAATTCTACTTAGAACGGCATTCTGCTCTATTTTGTAACATTTGCTGAAAACAATCAAGTTTAAGTACACTTTTTCAAGTTACATTCTTCATTTCCCACCTATCTACCGTTGCAGTGATTATGCCTCCGCTGAAAGCCAATTTACTAATGGACTCACTTTTTCAAATATCTGTGGACCAGTTAAACTCTATCCTACGCACACCTTTTTCTTTATATTACGACATTTGCAATACTATCTGCTGCAGCACTTATTGGTATTTTGATTCTTATCATTTACTCAGTGTCAGTTTGCTATCTTACCATATTGTTTTCATCTCGACAGAGCTACGTCTAGATCACGTATTCAGGCGATATCATGCTAGTTATTCTCAGTAGTCAGTTGATCCGTCGTCTAAATGTGTTACTTCTCATGCAGAATCTATAATCTCAATTCCTTTGGGTCGACTATTTGAAAATATACTACCGAGTAGTATCACCCCTATGTTATTGTACATTGTTGGGACATTTTTACAACATTTCACGACATATGGTGAACAAAGTCCTTTTTGTCATAGTGCCACATGTAGATTTTCTTGAAAGCTTGCAGCCCCTTAGCTCAGCCGATTGGATCGAAACGCATTAATGCATCGAAACATGTGCGGAATTATCAGTGAAAGACGGTTTGAAGAGAATTTGTATCGTCTTACAGTTAAATTTAATACGAGCTGTCACGATGGCAGCATTCGTAACATAACATAGATTAAATTAAAAGCATCTTGATGGGGAGAAATTATACAGTTTGTAGAAGATCCGTTTTCAAATGTTAATTTGTTAATTTCTTTTGAATGCGGGGCAAACGGTAATCAGTAATGCGTCAGGTGATATTGAAAGGCCATGCAATATCAAACTGGGCTTGCTCTCCAGATTTCACATACTTTATATTTCTTGCCTTGCCTTCCCGACAAGGCGTCATTTTGCCTAAAGAATAGATGAACAAAACTAATTAATAACAACCCGTTATATCAAGGGCTAAATATAAACTGGAACCCGTCTGGTCAAAAGGCAAGACAGTAAAATATTTTTGGGGGGGGCAGGGGTGAAAATTATTTTGTCAGCTACACTGAATCTTGCTATTTCCGATTAAATAAAGTCATCGAATGATGATGGTGAAATATAATTGCAGGAGCCCCCTTCCGATGATCACAGAACGGTTCAATACAGTTTGCAAAAATAAAAGTTAATTCATAACATTTTCAAATAAAGTTTTCAGTGCGTTCCTCCACTCTGTGTTTCCTTAAAGGTATGTTTTGTAAAACATCTTGCTTACTCCGTCTGCATTAGTTGCATGATAGTTAAAACATCTACATTACGGATCAATGTTCTTACTATATATTATAAATAGTATGCTTTCGCCACAATAATTGAAGTAGGCGTGCTTCAAATTTGTAACCTTGAGGATCCACAAAAACACACACCACCATCGCCACTACCAATGACTAATTGCATTGACTACATAATAAAGAGTCACCATGAGAGTCAAAGACTTACATGAAAGCGACTTAAACATGATTGTAATAAAATTATTTTTCTGCATTAATATCTAAGTCTGCAATTTTCAAAAGCCCTTTATGCCCAACCTTTGAAGAGGTAAATTATCCTGTCTGCTAAATGCTGATATTGTTATCTTCCATGGGATACGGCAACGTGATTAGTCTCTGTGTGTGAAGGAAATGACCTATCACAAGCATTTATTTTGGAAAGCGTAGCTAAATTAGCTAAATCAACCAAAGCTCAACACGGTGCTGACAACGCTCAGTAAACAACACCAATTGTGTACAAAAACTTGACATTTAAATCACAACATTGTGTATTGGCTTTCAGTTTTGAGAAATGCACTATGCTATTTCCAGACGAGGAAGACGATGAACTAATGTGGCCTTTTCTTCTTTCTTATTGCATAGCACATTTTGTACTTCGATGTTCCCCAAGGCTTTGTGCATATAATGCTTTATCGAACTGTCCTTTATTATTACTTTATTCCTTGTCCATCTTACTCAGATCTGTTTAACCCTGATCGTTGATAGTGATTCTATAAAAATAGCATATTAATAATTTAATCTTAAACTCTAGATATCACGTTAAATAAACAATAATTGTACTGGGCCTCTTATAGTTTCATATTTTGCGAAAGTAAATCCACATTTTCAAACTCTCTTCTTCAGTGATTGGTTTGCGAATTCATCGCTAGAAGAAAGTGCTCTATACAGGGAACTACGGGAGCTTGTAGGAAGTAATTTGCATCTTTCGCACATGATATTGTCCCTCGAGGGCACTTGTTGTGTATGACAGCACAGCCTCACAGCTCTGCTGCAACAAGAGCCGTATATCCTTGCTGACTCTTCAGATTCCAAGTATTCTAGAAATATTCCAGTTCCGCAACAAGAAACTGTAATAATTTAAAATTACAATCTTGTTCAATATATTCCCAATGGTATATAAGAGTGTATAATTTGCATTATGCCTACACGCGATGGCATATTACAGTGTGTAATTTACATTTTGCAAATTCACAGTCCAGACATATTTCTCGAACTGCAAGACAAATAATCGGAACAAAATTTACTTATAGTTTTCCTCTGTCCTACACAATGGAGGAGCAAATTACAAGTGTTCACCAGCTGTCATACACATGGCCTGAACAAATGTGTACGTGTTCTAGCACTGTCATACACATGGCCAGGTCATAACGGATTAGGGAACTCCCGCTAAGGTTAGTAACAGGAGATGGTACTTCCTGCTAGTGTTGACCCGGCGTGGAAAGTTACACTTGACTCTATCTGAACCAAGCAGCTTATTATATACGCTCATCACCCCTAATGTGAAGTCAAATGGCAAAAGCTGTGTGTGCAGTACAGGCATCAGCTTTGGTGCAGTAGGACATGACGGCCATCCGTTGAATCCGGACTTTCTCCTGACGTATCGACTTTGTCCTGCCCCCGGATTCAGAAAGGCTTCTACGAGAGAGGTTGGCTCTGTGCATATCTCCCTCACTTAAATATCAGGTTTAGGTCATGACATTATAGCCTTCGTCCCATTTAATACCTTAAAGTTCTGTGGCAATGGCGAGCGGCGAAGCAGTTGGTGTAGAAACACTGGGAGAAGTAGGTGTAGACCTGCTCACAAGCGGCTTAGACCATAGCGTTTATTTTCGGTAGACCGAAACAGTAGTGGAACTAGGCAACTCCTGCACGAATGATCAGCCCTATTTATGCCACTTTTAACCTCCAAATTTTAAAAAGGGGTTGAAAAGGTGCTCTAAAATTGCCTGCTTTACTTTAATCCTGGTCAGTATACTGCAGCTGATGGGTATCGTACATTTAAGGTAAAAACATTCACAAAGTAAGACAAAAGTAATTCCACTAAAAGAGTGGTGCCTGGAATGTGCGCACTATAATGTACATTACAATTGTAAATACAGCGCAGAGAAGAACATGTCTAGTTCAAAATCCAGATAGCGGCAATGAGAAAAACTCGCCCAGTTAAGGAAGGACAACTCATTGATGTCATCTGCGTCTTCTTCCAGAGTTGCCGAAGTAACGAAGAGTGACGTGAAGCTGTTGTTGGTCTACATCAAATCACATTAAGTCAGTACGTTCACAAATCTCCTAAAGGTCGTGGATGCCAGGCGCGTGCAAACGGGACTTCCACTGTGTGGAGAAAACATGCAGCTATCATTGGCGTCTATGCACCCACCATGAACAACCTTGATTAGATGAAAGACACGTTTTATGAATACCCAAAATTTCTTATCGCAGAAGTGCTAAAGGCAAAAAAAACTCATCATCTTGGGTGATTTCAGTGCTACGATTGACACATATCACCAGACATGGCCAGGCGTTATAACAAAAATCGCATTGGTACAACCAGCAACGGACTCTTCTTATTAAAGAAATGTGCTGAACATTATCCCGTAATAACCAAATAGTCTTCCACCTGTCAAGCCACAATAAGACGTCTGAAATGCACCGCACTCCAAGCATTGGCAACTCAGCGACTACATCAGTGAGAAAGAGGTGACTTGCAGGACGTTTTAACACAATCTACGGACCACAGTCATCAGCAATAACTTCGATGCTTAGTACTGACTGCACCACACTGCTAACTGAGGAAAAAAGAAATGAGAAATATGGGCAGAACATTTTAAAATATCATCATTAAACAAATATCTATCAGTGAGAATGAAATTAATTGAAAACCCCTAGTGGAAACATGTCACTTGCTGATCATCCAGATCTGATTGAAACTGAGAAAACATTTGACCTGCTTCAAATGGCAAAGCACCTAGTGAAGATGTTACTTCAGAATACATCTACAAATCAAAAGGCTCGCACATGTCACAGAAACTAATTGAACTCTTCTAGGTCAGTGTAGACTGAAAGAACTATACATGAGGAGTATAATGATGCATGCATAACCTCGTGTATCAGCGAAAAGGCAATACACGAACCTGCGGTAATCATCTAAGCATATTCTTGCTACCGTTATCAGACACAATCCTCGTGAGAATTCGGCTGAATCATCTTGCGGATCACATCGATTAAGGGCCTCTGCCTGAGAGTCAGTGTGGCTTCAAGAAAGAACGACGGACCATATGCATGGTGTTTGCAGCTCGTCAACTCATAAAGTAATGCCAAAAGTAAAACTCCAACCCGTACAAATTTTCGTCCACCTTAGAAGAACCTTTGGCACAATTTGGTTAAACAAAGAAATATATCATAATGGTTCAATAATTCCATGCATGCTCGTGTGGTGGAGGACGGCGTGTCATCTGAACCATTCCCAGTCACCAGGGCCGTCCATTATGACGGTATGTTGATCAACCCTCTTGTTCTCTGACATGCTTACATATGTAAGATGAAGGACTAATGGCATGTTCTGATGAGATTACGGGCGAAGATTAAGTATGGGGAAGTGATTGTTGTTGTCGCTCTCGACTTCCTATGACGTAATCAATATAAAATTTCCCACAGCAAGTGTGGAGAACTTTGGCAGACTACGCGCAAATGTTTGGGAGCACATATTCATTAAGTATACAAACAAAATATAAGGTCTACAAATCCATGGTGTTGCCAACCTGTTATATGCATGCAAAACCTGGACTGTGTACAGTGGCCTAGACAGGGTCCCAAACACTGAGGTTTTCACACTGTCAGGCGTTCTAAGCATCCACACTCTGCTGATGAAATCGCTGTTGATTTGATTCGCCATTCTACAAGAATTTCAGACAAGAGACTACCAAAGAAAATCTGCTATAGTTAGCTGAAGCTGGAAAAGCGAACTCAGGTAGGTTAGAAGAAACGCTTCAAAGACTAATTTAAATCATCTTTGAAACACTTCAGCATTCGCCATAAGTCTTGAAATCGTTCCACCTGGGACAGTCTGGTCCATTCTTGAGTTACCGAGAATGAGCTAATAAAAGGAGGCAGTGCAGAAGAGCTAGCAACATCAATCTCATAACTTCATTGTGTCCTCTGTTTGTCATGCAACCTTGGATAGCATCTTTTATCCAGTTCGCCAGAGACACATCACAACAATACTGACGTGCTCACAGAAAACAAACCAGTTAGAAACGTCATGGTTATCTTCGAACTAGAGGAATGAACAACAACAACACCTGACCAAAACAAATTTACAATTGTTCTTCCAGTATCATACACATCGTCAGAACGAATTCACAAGAGTTCTGAAACTGTCGTACACATGACAAGAAAAAATATACAAGTGTTTTCGTACTGTCATACACATAGCCAGAAGACCACGATATATATAATGATACTTTGAATTTATTATTTGATTATTTTGTATTGAACTTCTTGCGCATGGTCAAGTTTTACAGTAGACTGACAATATATGTCTATAAAACGGTTTTTTGAATGCACTATAAAAGAAATTCTTCGAATGTTATCTTATTTGTAAAATATATCATTCCCTTCATCAAGAAATAACGCGTTAAAGAATAAAATCTATCAAATTCAAATTAAGTGAAGAAAACAGTACATCAGCACGTTTTCCGTCAAATGTCCTTGCAGTAATTTATCCTCCTAAATCGATTAAATCAATGGTTGACGTTGATGTATTCCTTTTTCGGATCAAATCTATTTTTCGAGAGTATCGTCTCATTACAATTATTTATTTCCCAGAATGGAGACCTAATTTTTACTCTCATGAACGTTAGGCAAAGTGTCAGACTTTCAGTAATAAAGCTTTTAGCGAGATTTATCGGCTACGGCATCAGAATGACTGTTATAGCCGTCCCCCGGTCAAATTCCTCGCACTAGTTGGTAATATATGAATAGGGATGAATGTATTGATTTTGTTAATGGAGATGGCGACAAGTTTCTCAACATCTGTGTCGAACTGGTAAGGTCCTTTAATTGTGCGTCTTGTTCATGTTTGATCAGGTCTTTGCACATTTATATATGTCATATATCGTCTCCAAATTAAGTAAAAGATTTAATGAGATCAAGGCAGCTAGTAAATGTTTACATTTAGAGTAGTATATATATATATATATATATATATATATATATATATATATATATATATATATATATATATATATATATATATATATATATATGTATATATATTTATAAGATGCCAATATTTTAAATATCTTCACCTACAAAGTAGGTCTTGCAAACATTTGTTCGACACAGTAGAAATATATAGCATACTAGTCGATTTTTGAAGGACAGCATACACGTAATTTGTAGTTAAGAACTGCCCACGCGTAAGGTTCTGAGACATTTTTGACTGTTAATCTGGCAAAACATGTATATCCATCTTTTGGGACTGAACGGTATTTATTATTTGCGACGCATACCTTAACTCTGACCTGTTCTTACCACGAGATTTCAAAACATTTTATGATTACTCTTTCCTATAATCCAGATTGCGATTTCAAGTCAACGAGCATGATGTAGGGATACGACTGCAAGAAACAACAGGATCATAATATTTGCGGAGACCTTTCTGTTTTGGTATATCATGGAAAGGCATTATTTCAAAGTCAAAGGGCATGTATAATACTGAGAACATGATTGAAAAGTCGTTGCGGCTTACAGTCAGCCTCTTAAATAGCAATGGTGTTCATACATAAAACTAGACGCTATGCCATGTTGCAGATGTTCTTCAGCAATGGTGTTCATAAATAAAATTAGACGCTTTGCCATGATGAAGATGTTCTTCAGCAATGGTGTTCATTCATAAAACTAGACGCTTTGCCATGTTGCAGATGTTCTTCAGCAATGGTGTTCATAAATAAAACTAGACGCTTTGCCATGATGCAGATGTTCTTCAGTAAAGGTGCTTATAAATAAAACTAAACGCTTTGAAATGCTGTACTATGTTATTTTGTATTGTTATTCATGCATAAAATAAACGCTTGGTTACGCTGTGCGATGTTCTTCAGCAATGGTGTTCATGAGTAAAACTAAACGCTTTGCTACGCTGTACGATGTTTTTCGGCAATGGTGTTTATGGATAAAACTAAACCCTTTTTTACGCCTTTTCATGTTCTCCATAGTAGCATAATAAATCTTTTTAAATAAATTTCATAGAATCAACTTTCATAAATAAAATGGTTTTGTTCAGCATGCAGGACACGATGATGATGCACTGGATTGGTTTAGGCAACAAAGCTTCAAATAGGATTTAATTTCTAATAATTATATGTAGCTAATAGTGTCCGTGGTATTCGTAGAAACTTTACAATAAAATCCTAATTGGGATACATTGTTTACAAATGTCCATCTTTGAATCAACAAATCAATCAATCGACCTGCATGCAGCACAATACATTTAACATAGAACCATTCGAAATTCGTTCATATTCAAAGACATTAATTAATGTGTTGTCACTATAGATTTGGGGTATCTGAAATACAGAATATCCACACAAAAATTCGAATTCGATATTCCAATTAGTACGTGACAATACCTCGCTCGCTGTAATTGTACAAGTTCTTCGGAGTGAAAACCAATAACGGATTAAGTATTACTAAGCCCACCATGTAATTTAATAGGAAAAAATAGATGATAAATTTAGTCGCCCATCACAAGTTATCAAAGTTCCGTTATAGATGGTAGTGACACGGATATGTTCTGTAAATACGAAATATCAGAGCAAATTAATTCATGAAGAACTCACTATTTCCAACGAATGAATTCAAAGATAATCAAACTGCTGGGGAAAAAAACAGAATAATAATTCAATAATACCATATCATACGAATCATTCGCTTATAGAACCAAGAGACGATTTTAAAAAGTACCTAGATAATATTGAACAAATATTTACAGGGTCAAGTAACTTTTATTTTCTTTGATGAGTACTGTTTGAAAATTGGAAAATTTAAATGATTGGCTAATTCGATTCGAGCAATTATCTGTCATTCTGAAAATCATTTGAGAGGACACACCATTCAGAGCTGTCAAATCGCCTTCTACGTTAACAGGTCTTAATGCCTCAATACTGATCAGCGATATATTAATGTGGATAGAAACTATGCACGCTACATGTGCGCCTCAAGCACCACGTCTGGGTTCTACCATAGTGTGTACCTGTATTGTACTTATAATTACTAACTATAGTGTGTTTCAGATAGTAAGATAACGATACCCATTTTGTGGATGAACTATAACGAAGATGAATATATCAAACTTCAACGAAACAAATTGATATCCAAATCATTTTTTTTACCTGTGACATATAGACATATATGCGTCAGTCGATATTAACTACATGTAGGATACCAGGTAGAATTTAGTTTTCCTAATAATGATTACTGTTAAAGGGAACCGACACTCGACGAATAGTATATACTTGTTTTAGCACAAACTAATCAAGGATAACTACCCCAAAGGCTGGATTAACTTGTGTCACATTGATCGATATATGTATATTATCTCGCAAGAGTTACCTAAAACTGGAACTCTTTCTATAGAAAAACTGATACAGTCCACTGCATGGAAGATAACCAACAAGCGTAGAGTCCAGTGCGACAGACATTTAAAAAACAGATTGGCCGGTGTCACGACACATATTCATAACCCCTGTTTACTTAAAATTTAGCCTGGAAACAATGTTTATTTCAACTTATCAATCATATAGAAAGCTTTAATTTTAACACGTATCAGCGCAACAATTAAGTCTATAGTGTTCCAAACATTTTACATCATCTAAAGTCTTGGCTAGTTTTTTAAAGCACAATTTAAAACTTGCATTAAGTAAATTTTATATTACTAAGCTATATATATATATATATATAACAATCAGTCTGTTTGACTTCTGTAGCGAGGATCATGTCTGTAATGTTTGCACTTGTATGAGTAAAACATTTTAAGTGTTGTTGGTTAAAAATTTGCCATGCAAGCAAACTTTCATCTGTTGATCATCTTGTGGTCTGTTTGACAATTAGTGACATGGGTTAATACTGCCGACAATTTTAATAGTAGCAATTTTCCATAGTATTTGCATGAGTGCGCTTGTTACATCCAGCTTGATAATAACAAGATGTGTTGTGACATTTAGTTTAGCACTTATATCAAGTAAATTATTTAGACACTGAAAAAGGGAGACACTGTGCAACTGATCAGAAAATTTAAACTACACTTTGACATGAGAAAATAAGCCATAGCCTACGTGGTTGTCTCGTGAATCAAATTTGTTTCGTGCTGTTACTGAATTTAAAATGTATCATCTGATTCTGCTTTTGTATTCCGGTGACTGGTCAGAAAAGTTGTTATTGCTTCGAGACAGTTGTTGGTGGATTTTGAGTTATAGGTTGTGATGTGGACATTTTAAAGAAATCAGAAGGTATGTTCCGTCCTAATCTTTCTCCTCACTGAATAATGAATATATCTACCTGTACATTTCTCTACCTGTACGTTGGTTTTGCTGATTGGAAGTACGGTGTCACGAAATTTTACCTGCGGCTCTTAAGGGCGAGTAATGTCAAACCATAACAATACGTAATACCTGTTTCAAATTGATCGTCGATAATCGCGATAGAGAGCAATAGAATCAATGAATTCTATATCAGTTTCATGTGATATTTTAATGACTCCGCCAAACAGAAAATGTATAATTGACGCAAGCACCAACATCCGTACATCTAGTTTATCTAGCATATTTATCGCAGTGTGTATGCCAAGGGCGAATCATGTTCCAGGTATCAGGAAGCTTGATATTTCTCACAATTTGTTTTCAGAAAGCATCGCTATTTGTTTAAACAGTTATAGATCAGGCTCTGACAATACGCATTGAAATAAATGAATTGACTTTACCAGAAAACCTGCTTTATAAAATGCTTCTATTTCACATTAGGAGACTGAATGGTTAATTGGCCTCACTGAGATGCGCATGTCACTACAAATAACTATTGAAATTCTTTGAACCAAAATATGGTGACGGACAATCCTTAACGTTATGCAGCCAGAACAAGGAATAGCATGTTTGTAATCTCAGTCGTTAGATCGTTTGTGCGATTTTGACTTTTAACGTAGTTTTAAAAAATTTTCAGTCATATCGCTACGATGTCAGCAGTGTGGCAGTTTATAGTGATGCCTAGCACTGGGGCATCATGTCGCAGACATGTAGCATGATGTCCCATCCAGTCACATTATCCTCACACCAGGCCGACCAGTCCTAACACTAACCTCTTAATGCTGAGCGCCAAGTGAGGCAGCTGTTCCACCATTTTTGTAAGTCTTATGTTACGTGTTTAGGATCTAAGAAACAGTAACAAAAGAAAGAGTGAAAATAACATGCTTTAAAAAAAATATTTCTCTGGAGAAGAAAAAAAAACACTGTAAAAATGAAAAAAAAAGAACTATCGGTTTTGAGTCAAATCCAAAAATAATCCATGGATAATCCACGAATTAAATTTTAGAAGTCTTAGTAATGAAATGTTCTAAAGAAATTTGAGTACGAGTCACGAAGAAAAATCCAAAAATGGAAGGCGATGACGTATACTGTAGTCAGTATGGTGATGTAGTGTCTACAGTTCTTTGTTATTCCACATACAATAATATTCCGGCGTTTGGATTTCCGAATAAAATTTAAATAAATGTCTTTTTGTCCAAGAATTCTGTATGAGCATTCAAATATTTCCAAGAAAAAAATTATCTTTTAGAATCCAAATAATTTGAATAAAAATTAAAACATAACTCCAAACTGGTCACAAACAAAACGAACGCTTTACGTCAAAGTGTTTAGAAGCCCGACTAACTAATTTCTTTATAAACAAAGGTTATATAGTAACTTGGGACATAAAACAGAATCCCGGATGAGAGTCACGTGGTCACATTCCAGAATATTTGAGAAGGTCGTCACATTTCTAAGATTACGTAATCCAATACAGTCTCGATATTACTATTATCATTCACACATTAAAATTAAATTAAAAAAGAATTTGTTTAATTGATTCTCAATCAAGGCCAGGAACTAGGTCAGAAAAAGATACAAAGATCGGTGTTTACGACTAACAGTCAGGTCAAACTAATTTCTGGAAAATATCAAATTCCTAGTAAATAAAATTACATTACTTTGACATGTAATGAAATTAAAAATGAATATATTTTAAAACTTAGAAACAATTAAAATAAATAAAATATAAATTAAATCAAATATGATAATAGTAAGTCTTTGGTATGACTCGCCTGGGGATCTAACCCACGATCTCCTGGTCTCGTTAGTTCGTTTATAAACTCATGAGATTGAGTATGACATGCATCCAAGTTCTGGCAAGTGAGAGAGACTGATGAAAACCGCTTATGAAATTCGTAGCATCGATTGGTCATCATACATTATATAACTCAGCTAAATGATTGCAATATATTATCATCAAAATGAAAGCTAACCCCGATACAATGACCCAGATATCCACCTATTCGTACGTGTGTGATCACCTGTTTGTTCGTATAGAGAGAGATAGAGAGAGAGATCAATATTAATTTCAAATCAGTTCAATACTGACAATAAAATTGCCAGCAAAATCAATGTACTTGGCAAAATCCCGGAAAAACAAATCCCTTCCACCAAAAGCAAATATTCGCCATGCGACATTAGACAAAGGGAATATGTATCGCAGAAACTCGCGAAGGAAAGCACGTGATACAAAGATTACATAAAACCTAGGTCAACTGTTTTCTATTTAGCCACTTGCTTTTAAGAAGCTAAAAGAGCCTTCTCATATTGGCAATCATCACGAGATGCAGCACACGACGAACACGTCCTCGATTATGGGAGGATGCATCAAACCTATTTTATATCATGGAGACAGTACGAAAATGAGTTGCTTGAAATCAGTTGATGTCAGTATGGATAACATTCCTCAAGTAGCTTGATGGTAATATATAATCTATCAATCACTTATGTAAGTGATAATATCAATATAATTAATTACCTTGCAAAATCAGTATGGCCAATCACATGCTGGGACAGAAGATATAGAAATGGTTCTAAACAAAAAGTAGCCAAAATAGAACAAACGAGAAATGGTAACGTTATAGTACAATAAGGTTCTGATGAGGACTCGGATAAAACTTTTAAAAAGAGATCTCATTGATTTCAGCTTACAGCAGACATGTGTATTCCAACCTGAACTGAAGCTTCAATGGGCATAACGAGCTTTTCAGTTAGTGGCCGAATGTGAACAATAAAAGAGGAAATCATCACTTCAACAAAGAGTTTGCGGATAAAACCACATTTATGCATGGTAGTGATTTGTTTTTTGAATTATTATCTTTACCACAAGCAAACATCTAGAAAAAATTGATATTATATTTGACGTTTGCACTGATAAATAAATCGAGTTGTTTTTGGTGCTGTTATACACACAACATTGAATGTTTCCTTATGGATAGAATTGTGCTCTATGATGTAACAACTTTAGGTGTGGTAGGAGAATATGCATACTTAATAGTTACTGATACTTCAATGAAATTACTAATATCTAGTGCGTTCAACATAGATTTATATGTATTATTCACTCGCTTCAGTAGATCAATTTATGATATTCCTAAGATGTGTCGGCATTTGTGTACATATAATAACACCTAAAGATTAACTTGGATTTTAATTTATTTGAGGGCAGAATTGTGTGCCTAGGCAATCAGTTTTATTTGTTTTTCAGTTTTGTTTATGATATTTAAAACATCTTTAATAATAAAATCCTTAAAAGAAAACGTGGCATCTGTTCTTTGCAAGATTATAGTTGCTACATAGAACTTACATTTTACAAAACCCTCGTCTCTCCTTTTATTCTTATTATATATCTTTGCAACTACGGTTCAACACCATTTAAAACAAATACGAATATCGGTCCTTTCATCCGTAAACTCCAAAATGATTTGAAAATGTTGCAAAAATATTCTAGATTCATCTAGTGAGTATTGTCTACGATTTTTTTTCTTCATTTTATTGATTTCCGATTTTGCTGCAAGATGGATAAAAGGAGGTTTCAGTTTTCTTGTTATCGTTATTGTTAAGGTATATATTATGTATTGAATACATAATTAAGATGAAATTGCTGTTCATGTTATATATTAACAATCTTGTTATAGTATTGCAACACTACCAAATAATTGTGTTGCGATTGTCCCCCTTGTGATGATATATCCTCCATGATCTCCACTGTCAGCAAATTAAACATACTGCTTGTCTTGTGTTTAGTGTTTCCATTGTGTCATCCATTGTTTTCCTGTTGAATCTTCCAATATAGGATATTACGCACTTCCTTAATGACTACGCCTATTAAATGCAAATATGATGGCGTTAATTCTATATACATAATTAAACTCTCTAATATGTTAATGGCTCTATGTAGGTTTGTCTGTTTTGATTCATCGTAGATTTAAACTGACATGATATATAAGCTATTCTCTTTGGCACTATCGATAATGTATGTTTCCCAAAAGCAATCAGTATCTAATTGCAAATGTTTGAACCAAAATAATATATCTTTTTGTTATTTGCGACAATTGAAATTTTATTCTCCTTAATTATTTTGTTGCTGATTTTTTTCAACAGAAATATAATTTAGGATGTTTGGGTTCTTTTATTTTGAGGCCGATTTTTAGACGGTCGTCTGACTTTGGAATAATCAATATTAAAGCAGCCATTTATTTTAGCAATATAGCTTTTACAGCTGGCTTCCATATGTTATGAGAATCAACATTTCCCATCTATCCTTGTTTACATTTTCTCAGCGTTGTACAAGTTTCCTTGATTGTCTTGCATCGCCATTTACTCTTCGTAAAACCCACATAATATTAATTATCTCTTTACCTATATTTCTTATTTGTGTAAAAAGATAAACAACCTTTTAGGCAAATATGGACTTGTACGTGTTCTTTGAGATCGTCTGAACTAATGTACATTTGGGTTTTCCTAAGTATCAGTTATCAGACCACCAAATTAGTTAATCCATAACTTTGGCCAGAATTTTTGGGACAGATGGCTTAAAGCGATGTCATAACTATTGCTTTTTGATAAGTGTTGTTTTCATCCATCAGTTACCATAATTTAAACATCTCGTTCCAAGACCTAGTCTTCTGATTTTATCAAATCATAACTTAACATAAGCTTTCGTCTGAGCAAGTGGATGAATATCTACTGTTTTCCTTTTGAAAATAAATCCCTACGGCTTGTCATTGAGAATCACAAACTCATTTGCACGAAAATTGTTTGTTTATTGTGTACATAAATGTTTGTTTAAGTCACTGAATTTTATAATTTATTATGCTTGATTTGCTGCCATAGGTTATCATTATTAACATATGCCACAGTACTTATCCTGATACAAATACTTCTAATAATCCTCCTCGTCTGTCATGTATTTGAAATGTTCCTCTTACTTTCAATAGATTCAATGGGGTTGACTTCCAATTCTCAAGAAGAAAATAAACATATATAGTGACTGCAATAGAAAATCAACATCATCTGTGTAAATAAACAAACATGACATCTATTTTTTCCCAAGTAAAGGCATTGTCTAAGATGCTTCTTTTGAAAAACAGCATACATGAAAATAAAAATATTAATTTTCGTATGTTACGTGTTTAGGTTCGAATAAACAGGAACAAAAGAATGAGTGAAAACAACAAGCTTTGACAAATTTTACAAATAATGTATTTCTCTGGAAAAACGCTGAAAAATATGAAAAAATAACAACTTACGGTTTTAAGAATCAAATCCAAAAATAATCCAAGAATAATCCACGATTCAAATTTTAGAAGTTCTAGTAATAAAATGTTCTAATGAATTCAATTTCGAGTCCCGACGAAGAAACCAAAATGGAAGGCGATGACGTATACTGTACTCGGTATGGTGTTGTATAGACTGAAGTTCATTTTTATTCCACAGTCATTAATATTCCGGTGTTTGAATTTCAGAATAAAATTTAAATAAATGTCTTTGTCTAATAATTCTTTATGAGCACTCACATATTTCCAGGAAAAAGAATTAATCTTTTAGAATCCAAATAATTCGAATAAAATTTAAAATGAAATTCCCGAACTGGTCACAAATACAATCTTTCCCATGTAAAGAAAAAGCTCCAACTGAGGAATATCTCTATAAACATAGATTATACAGTAACTTGAAACACAAAACGGATTCCCGGATGAGGGTCAGCTCTCCAGAATTGTCGAGAAGTATTTACGACTAAAAGCACGTACTCCCAGCATGACCTTGACAAAAACCAATTATTTTACTCTTAGAATAAGATAAAAATAAAAAGTTGTTTACTTCTAACACTGATTTCTAAATCAAGGTTGGGAACTAAGGTCAGCTTTAGGTGTTTGCAACGGAAGAGTCGAGGTCGAACTATTTTCTGAAAAAATATCGAGTTCCTAGATAGATATGCTACATTATTTTGACATGTAATGAAATTGAGAATAAAAAGATTTTAAAACTTGCAAACAATTAAATTAAAACAAATATAAATTAAGTCAAATATACCTAACACATATCAAAGACATTCAAAGTTGTTGTTGTTGTAGGGTTTAACGCCATTTTTCAGCACAAGATAGGCTATATATGGCGGCCAGTATAACTGGTGGAGGAAGAACCCTGGAAAACCCCGGGAAGATAACCGACCCACGAGAAGCTACTGGCAGGCTTTCTCACATACCCATGTTAGGCAAGCATGAGACTCGAACCCACGCAGACAGAGGTGAGATGGCAGTGATCTGGAACAGTGAGCGTTTTAGACCACTTGGCCACTCGGGGCCCCGACATTTAAAGTAATATCGTGTCCAGGCTTTTAAACACAATTTGTAACAATACAGATATCAGGTGCTCCTGTATTCTCCCTCGTGGACTAAACAAAGTCACGCCATCTGCAAAATACAAAATATGTCTTTATTAAAATTTTGATATAAAGAACTGCGCCAAATCATACTCAGCCGACTGTGTTTTGTACGCGTTAATGACACTATACAATCTGTCTCCACATTGACTAGACAAAAACTGTACGCAATGTTAATATGAAGTCCGCTTCAAACAATTCCATGATTCTGACAGCTTCAACGTCGGAAAATGCATAAATATGAAATCATATATTAGTCTCTAAAATTTAAAAGCAATAACCACTGTACAGTAATAGCTTTTACTGTTACCTATTGGTTTATTTTAATCAACTCAAGAGGATCTGTCAAACGTAAAAGATGTCAAGTTTACTTATCTATTTTCAAATCCGCCAGTTTTGTCGCTTTGACGGTCCCAAATTTTGAACATGTATGATGATTTTGTCATTTAACATTTGCCGGGTGTTGGATTCGTCACTTCCATACCGCCAATTGAGTGTTTGATTGCTGACGTCAAATTAGCCGAGATATCGCTTCGATTGCTTAAGTGTCGCAGCTGAATGTTACCCGCATGGGAGTTCGTAGGTTAGATAGATATGAGCTACCGGAGTAATTTAATCTTAATGCATAGCGAATGTACTGCTCAGAGGAGTTGGGTGCATTAGAAGGTTCGCATTACTGCGTGTAAGCATGGCACAGCATGTATTCCGTACATTTCATTGAACTTATCCAACGACACAGAAAGCATGTAAACCGAAATCAGCCTCAGTATTGATCAATGAATGTTTTCATATTTTGAAAAATATTTAACCATAGAATGATAATCATATTTTATAATTATTAAATTTGATTTTTGTCACTCTCTATGACACGCAAATAACAATAAAATCATTATTCAGAATTTCGAAAACTCATACGTGTACATACCGCTAAATTAAGATTTCTCGCAGGGTCACAAATATTTCTGGAAATTACTTACATTTCTAATCTCCAAAATATCGTGACACTAATAAAGGCCACTTAACATCATGCATGAACATTATAATAACGACTGACACGAGAAATTGCAGTTATCTTCTTTATCAAGGAAAATCGATGAAGTGAATTATCAGTTGTACTGTACCGATTATTGTATCTTCCGTACCATAATAACTTTATTCCAGGCCATTATCGATGTCTGTCAAACCGCACATAAAACGCATCTTTCTGAATCAAGGCTCTTATAGAATGAGCTTAAACATATTTTTGATTATTATTATCAGGCATTTTTTGCGATATAGTAGTTTAGGGTATATCCGGACATTTTCTTGGTCGGAATAAAATTGAAAAACGTCACGTTTTGTCAGTCCCTTTCGTACTCATAAAATCGAAAGAGTACATTTATATATATACAGAGAGAGAGAGAGAGAGAGACTACAGTGGATCATTATTTATTTTGCCAACAAATCGTGCTGGAACGTACCTATTATGGTGAGGGTTACAAGATGCTAGAATGAAAGATGAGGTTGTATGCCGGTTAGCGTTTGCTTCGATAATGTGAAGCAAATGGGCATCATTTATCAAATGCAGTGAGCATAAAACCACGCTGAATTTGTTTCAGCAAACCCAAGTGTGCAGGGCCTCTGCTGCATTATGAACGTTCGTCCGTTTTATCAGTTTCCGCAGAACAATGTAAAACTGTAAACACTTTCAGTCCACGAATCGTAGAATCGCTCAGTTGTGGCTCATTATGGATCGATCACATCAAATGGATTCCACTAAAGACCCAAACATTTCTTTCATTATACAACAGCAAGCAATTCATCTTGATTATATTTAATAGTTTAATTAAGAAAGGAAAACTCATTTAAGCTTTATGACAGCACAAAATTAATACGACATTACAAATACGATCTACTGATGTGCAAATAAAGTGTTTCTCGGCCGACATATTGGCATTTAGTTCAAGGAAAGTACCAATACCCCGTACGATGACCTTTATGAAATCAGGCCAGAAATTATGAACTCTGTGCAGCTCCTTCTCGACAAAGTTCAATCCGGAACTAGAAGAACTAAATCAATACGGTTTATTCTTATTCTTTTCTGGATGCATAAATGCCAACGTGCTTCAAAACATCTAAATCTACATGCTTGGAACATTTAAAGCTGCTTGATATTTTTAAGGGGACTCATTCTATTAGCATTTGATGTTCCCATGCTGTTTAGTATCATTCACAAAATAACAATGTAATGAAAAATATCTTATATTCGCATATATTTATATAGCTATAAATTGTTACAAACTTCCAAACATAACCGTTCTGTACTACAAAATACCAAACATAACTTTGTTGTCCTAGTAAACAGGAATAACTACAAAGAGTTATATATAAAAAAACTTGTAATTTTTGTTGGTGGTGGTGATGGTGGTTTAATGCATTTTTCAGCACAGGATAAACTATACATGGTGGTTTATATGGTGGAGGAAGAACCAGAAAAACCCTTGAAGAAACATCGATTCACAGAAAAAACCTTGAAGAAACATCGATCTGTTGATGAGAAATTTACTTTCAATATCATATGCAACTATTAGCTTAGATTTACTGCTCTGACGAAAGCGCGATGCAATTGAAAAATATAGAATTTTGTATCATATATGCAAATACCTAACCGATACCGGACGATTTCAATAACTTACTCAACTCATGATTACTTACATTGTGCCCCCCCCCCCAAATGTTCAGTTTGATGTTGTCATGTTGAAAATGTTGCAATACTTTTGTATCACGTAGAGAGAGGGCTATTTTAAGTTGTTAGAAATTGTGCCCTATCCCACTGTACCCTGGTATGGCAATAAAATATGTTTAAACAAACAAACTCAAAACCTGTCTCACATCCCAGATTAGCTGAGCCCGAGGGTTGCACCAGACAGAAGTGAGATGGTAGTAATTGGTAAGGAGCAGTTGGTTTCACACTCGGACACTCTGGGCCCCGCAATTAATGCAATACAATATTAAGGTGATTGTAAGATCGAAGTAAGCTGGAGTTTTAAGAAGCTACTTTCTACGACCAAAGCAAGCAAACAGTTTAGAGAATTCGTTAACAACAGGACATTTTTGGAATCTTGAAAATGTATCATGGCAGATTTCAAGCTACTATGTGCAATATCTTAATGTCGTCATAAACGCAAAATCATCTTAAATTAGCTGAAAATAAATTGATTTACGCATGTTTTACTGAAACGTACGTCACTACTAACCACGTGGATTTCTTTATTCTCTTACTGTTTGGCTGATCGGTAATAAATTGAGTGTATTGCTTTATGCGAGCGGGCACTCGCGAGCTCTGGTCTGCTGGAAACAATATTATTTTGTGTTTATTGAACAATCTAATGCAATCACGCGCTGATACACTGAACCACAATAAAACAGTAACATACTATAATAATTCTAGCAGCTTTTGTAATCAGTATATAATAAAACTGTAAATGATTTTTTTAATTTAATTGTAGAGGAAAGCTCACAATAAAGAAAATTCGTGGTAAGCCAGTGGCTACGATCTTGTGCAGGAAATAATTACATTTTGGTCCGTCTTGCACATAAGCAATCACTTGTGTTAAACGAGTGATACCTAATGGTAATACGGGCACTTGGCAAATGCTGAGTAAAACAAACAGCTGAAGGCTCCATAAGCAAAAGCTGTTTTTCGCCGATGAACCATTTGGAATGATCGCTTGTGTCTGATCATCAGAATCGACAAAAATGTCACGAAAAACATTGTAGTAGCTTCTTGTAACACAATTGGTTAGCAATGTATTTGTGTGCTGGATTTAACAATTTTCATTGGAGTCAATTGGAAATATGTACTCGTGCTCATAATTAATGTTGCACTAAGGTAAGATTTTTAAATGCACATATTGACTAACATGCTTTTGTTTCTTTGTTTTAAATTCTATAAATGTTTTTAATTTTTTATAATATGATTTTTTATTTATTGCGTTTATTAATTTATTTACTATAAAGACGCTGAGCTTAAAGTCGAAAGGTTAACAGTCAGCCTCATTTTCTGGAGCAATAAAATTGGAAAATCGCATGATATATACCTCTAAAATAACACAATAAGCTTTCTTCAAAGAAAGAATTCAACTTTTTATTTATCAGGAGCAGACATTGTTTTAATAACTATGAAATGGACAGTGACATAGACGACTTATGGTCATAAGTGTTCTAGTTTTATGAGCTGTGTTTATGTGCTCATTTTAGTTTTAGACTTTGGATAATATCAACAAATTTGATTACCGACTTTGTCGGAAATTATGCTATTTACTCTTTGTAGTGGATCAATTTTAGACGGTAATAAACTACACTGAATATAGCACTTCATTTAAATGTAATAATAAGTTAGCCTTGTGTAAAGATGCGTCAGTTTTTGAAACCGTTCAAGCTCAAACGTTGCAATAATAGAACTAATTTGTCTTTGTGTAAGTACTTGATTTTCTATCCGCTATGTCTTAACTCAATGCATTGGCCGAAGAAGAAAGCAATATATCTGATATAACTATTTCTACAATTAATCTTGTGTACTCTCAGACGTTGTAATTCTTCTCTGGCAAAATGAAAAATAGACGCGTCTCAATAAAGGATAGGTCAGGTGCACTGTTCAAAAGATTACATTCTTAGTGCTAGTCTGTGGACATGATGGAAAATGATATCACTTTTCGTTTTCAAAGAAGTAAAACGAGATTTAGAGAACCAGCCCACGATGGACAAGGCAGCATGAATAGCAGCAGGTGGTTCTTTCGAACTTTTGTTCACCCCAAATGCAGATACAAATCTAACTCGCCTGATAATAGGTAAGAATTCGTGCTCCGGCCATTATCTTCAGAAATACTGCCGAAGAACATTTGTAAAGTTTTTTTCACGGATGATATGAAAGGAAACTCCTTCAACAGCCCTTCTTCAACATAAAAATAAGGGCCTACACTTCCTACAGATTTCATAAACATATGAGCAACACAATAGAAAGAAAATGGTCCCAATTGAATAATAGAAATAGCAAATGCTTCGTTTCCGTTTAAATAATAGTCTATAAATTGTATTTCCTGTTTCGTTATGTAAATGATGAGCGTGACATGATATTGCATATTGTAGTAATTTAGCTCACCCGCCCCGCGCAATATATCTTCTCTCGAATATAGGGTTGTATTTACTCAAATTCCTACATGAGTATGAAAGCGTTTTCCAATGTAGAGCTACACTGGGGAATATCTCAATTTTTCATCTCGTGACTTTCTATTGCGACCATTATGCAAACACGATGGCAAAACTCCTCGATTTCCATTATGAATTGAGCTTTATTTCACAATAATCAAAATGAACCCAAATAACAACATATTTATATATTTGTGATATATAATTTTTCTGTATTACGTGTAGTTTTTTATTATTATTCATGACCATAAATTGTAATGATCATTTACAGTCAGTATATTGGATAGTTCAATTTTTACACTGGTATAAAATTCTATTTTGCGATATTGAGAGTGTAGATTCAGTAGAATTTAAAAATAGTTGTTAATGTAGGTGTTTACGACAACGAAAAAATAGTATTAATAAAAAGACCTGTTTACTAATTTGTGGTTATTTCCGATTGGAGGGATTAGGTCAGGTGGGTTCTTAGAAGAATTATGTTATCCCCCATTGGATGGGTTAGGTGAAAAGTAAATGTATTTTGAAATATTAGATTGAGTAGAAAGATCTGTCATGTGGGATATATTGCGACATATAGTCGTAATAGACTCTTGAATGTGTATATACGGAGAGAACTGAGCAATCGGATTTATTCCTGTTTTGGATACTTGTTTCTTATATTCAGATCGGTCTGAAAATGTGTTTAATGTTGTGTTTAGTTAATTTGAAAGGAGGCATTTGTTATGATTGTTCATTGGAATTACAAAGTATCCATTAGACAAGAAGAATATTATGGGACTGTTGTGAATTATCCAAGGAAGTTCTAGACAATGCCATTGTGACACATATTTTCGAGAATCTGAAATTGATTCGGAACATTCGATTCTCATGAAAATGAATAGAACTTTTTAGGATATTTTTTTTTGTATTCACTTCATAATACTGTAATTTCCTCCTACATTTTCATTTTATAACTTTGGTCATTAAAGTCTTTGTTTAATTTTGTATACTTTTTGGTTTCGCTTCTTTGTGTTATTTAGTTTATGACCATGACGTGTCACGGTTGACGACAATCTCCCGTAAACAGGACGTTTGATAGTGATCGATTGAGCTGCATGCGCACACTATATAGTCAGGATTCTAAAGAGACGTTGTTGATATTTTTAGACTTTTCAAAATCTTCCGATTATTATTCATAAATGTAAAAACTATTCTCGATCAAACGTCGGATTGAGGGTCATAACGTTATTTATGTCGGTCTTGTTCCATCTTACAGCTAAAAGTGGACTTAATTCTTTGGACCTGTTCACGTTTCAGTCCTTGCAAAAACTACTTTTAGGAAACAAATTGGATACTGTGTCTTGCCAATACCTCAATGGCCGCCACCACTTTCCTTGAATGAAATGTAATCAAACATATTTTAAAGTTTACCTGGAATTTTCAGTGTAATTGTAACCTGTTACGCTCTATCCACATTTGAGAATCGTTTAAATGGTTGTTATCTTGTTTTAAAGTTGCATCAGAAATTTACAAAATACTCGATTTTAACTTCAAATCCCACTTTTCATTCTGGAATGGGAGAAACATAATAGTCCATTATCCATGTGTTTTGGTCAATACACCATCGGTATCAAAAGTTTATGTCAAACACTCGGCTATGCCTCGCGTCTGACACAAATTTATAAACCTTAACCTATACCGACGCTAATGAATGATTATCTTAATTCTGTTCAACGTAAAAGAGGACCCGGACTAAGGGACATATCCAAAATTAGCAAAATACTGATGAGTCTGGAAAACGCTCCAACAGGACACCCTAGCAGTTTAGACACTCCGACTAGTTTGATTTATTGTTATTGTTATTTTTGGATTTAGCACAATTTGTTTTCAGCGCATGATAGGCGGAGATACATGGTGGCCAGTATGACTGGTGGAGGATGAACCCTAACTAACCCCGATAAGAACCACCGACTCCTGAGAATCGACTGGCAAGCTATATCACATACCCAAATTAGCCGAGCCTTAGACTCGAACCCACGCAGAGATGAGATGGTAGTGATTGGTAAAGGCGAGCGCTTTACACCAATTGGCCATTTGGGACCCCTTGAATCATTTACACAAAATGTGTGTAAAAAGTCCCGATATATCTGTATTGCAGAGACTTTTAAATATCTGTTAAATGTACACCACCCATTTAATTGTAAACTAAACAGATATTTTCTTTATTCCTTTCACTGTTTGTTAATTATTTTTTTGTAACTAATAATATGAAATCTATTATTATTATTATTATTATTATTATTATTATTATTATTATTATTATTTTATATTATTATTATTGTTGTTGTTGTTGTTGTTCAGAGCGCGACAAAATGTTGACGTCTTTGATAAAAGTTCCAACATTCTCAGCAGGATATTTAGCACTTTGCTTCTTATAATTTCTGTAAAAAGACCTCAGGAAAGTTTCTCATTAATTCTGACCGCTCCGTCAACCCAATAACTACTTCAAAGAAATATCTTTCCCACATCATTATAAGACCTAACGCAAAACATTAATATAAACATGTTTATAATCCTGTCGCATATAAACGAATAAGCTGGCTTATTTCTTTGCTATGTATATATATTTCATTGGTTAAGATAACACATGTGTCAGTAACTCAGGGTTAACTGACTGACAGATGCATTTATCCTCAGCCGCTCAAATTATTAAATATTGTGTTGTGTTTAGCTAACGGTGGCAACTTTTTAACTTAAATGGCATGTCAAATACTACCTTATTTCATATAAGCATTACAAACACAAAGCACGTTATGTATTAAAATTAATAATAACTCCGGTGGCCTAGTGGTTAGAGCGTCCGCCTTGGATGCGGAAGGTCGCGGGTTTGAGTCATGCCAAAGACTTCTAAAAAAGATACTAACAGCTGCCTCGCTTGGTGCTCAGCATTAAGAGGTTAGTGCTATGGTTGTACTGCATGTTGTCATGATAATGTAACTGGGTGGGATATCATGATACATGAAAAATTGCTAACGCTATGTTAAAAATCCAAATCACACATAATAGTTACTGAAGCTTTTCATGTGTTTTTTCTATGTGTGTTGCAATTACTCAAGGATTACATTCTAATTTATTAGTTGAAAGTTTGCTAAAAGTCGCCAGCCCTCTTCATAGACCTTGTTTGATGTCTTTACGATAAATATATATTGTTTGTTACTTTAGAAGTACGACAAATATAACATATTTCGTTTATTACTTTAAAAGTACGATAATTAAAATATATTTCGTTTATTAATTTAAAAGTACGACCAGAATATAACATTTCGTTTATTACTTTAGAAGTATGACTCATATAACATATTTCGTTTATTACCTTAGAAGTTTGATAACTATAATATATTTCGTTTATTACTTTAGAAGTGATTACTCCTTTCGTTGACACTGTTCTCCGACTGAACTTAACTTCCCAGGACCATTTTCTCATTCCCTCTGATATGAATCAGTCATCATACTACAAAATTACGTTTCATTTTAAAATCCTCTTTTGTCAATAGATCTTCTTGACATATTGTATTGATTGCATTTTTGTTGATCCCGACATTTACCCGCAGATTCAGAATCAACAGAAAGTCAGGTTTTCGTCTGTACGCTTTTCAGTAAATCTAATCGATATAAAAATTAGTCGGTATTTAACGTATTGTTAAATCAGTTGGAAACGATTTAACAATTGGTTATTTTAATGTGCATTAGTTCGTTTAAAGATATCTTATTGCCGTTAGTACGAACTATAACATGGCAAAAAGAGTGGAAAACAATGTTCTTCGTCTTATTTGTTCTCCTCCACAATACAAATGTGAATATGTAGGCAAGCGGTATTAATACAATAGCATCTTACCTAAACACTAAAAGAAAGAGTAGTTCGGATGAGGAGAATGTGTGGTCTGTTAGTTTTATTTATTACATATTCCAGTTGATTATTTTAACTGCTGATACTGAGCAGATTATAGACATATGCAGGGCATATACTTACAAAAAATAAAAACAGGTGTTAGTAAAGAGATTAGTTAATGATATTAGCTATAAATTAAGAAGCCCGTCACAACAATAACGATTGAACAAGGCAACATATATATGTTTCAGTAAACCTAGTTGTTTTAAGGAAGAGATTTTTGCTTCTTCTCTTGAGATAGTAGAGAAAGGTTAATTTCCTTAACTAAAGAGTTGCCAAGTCCAACGTGATGCTAAAGAATGAGAGATTTTACGAAAATTGCGTTTTTATGTTTATCGTGCAGCATTTAATACCAAATAAAAAGACAATCGTTTTGGATTAGATACGCACCCCAGTTGCAAGGTGTATAACGGATTACATCAGCTCACACGTAATTATAATTGAGAGTACTGCATTTATGTTTCAACCGCTTTGAAACAAACAAGAAAAGAACAGAAGCTAACTGATCACCAAAGGCCAGGGAGGAAAAAAATAAATGTTTAAACAATTAAATGTGATGACGAAACTGATCAAGATGGACAGAATGTTGCATATTATTGGTAGTTATGTCATGTGTACAAAATGGCAGTAATTCACATAAGCACTTATTGGAATGCAAGATGATTAGCTTATCATTCTCCTGTAAGCCAAAGATTTCCCCCATTAAAGTGGGTTTTTTCACTAGCATACTTGTAAATGGCAAACTATTCTAGTTGTCGTAAGTTGTACTTTTTTTTTTGTTTTTCAACGCACGAACAGGCCAAATATTTCCCCGTTAAAGTGCTTTTTCATGCTAGTAAATGGCAAACTATTCTAGTTGTCGTAAGTTGTACTTTTTGTTTGGTTTGTTTTTCAACGCACGAACAGGTCAAAGATTTCCCCATTGAAGTGCTTTTTCACCAGCATACTTGTTAAACCGTAAATTATTATAGACTCCAATTATACTCTTTTGCTTTTCCTGGTCAGTAGTAATACATGCTGACCATATTACAGTTGGTCGGGGGTTGAACTTTAATGCTTTCATTTGTTTACTTATAATTTCAAAATTAGGTTACCTTAAAACAAATTATTCTGATACTTCGGTCTTTTCTTACAGACTAAATGTGTAAATGCACCTATATTTTGTTCGTTTTGCTGTAAAGTATAATGGAGTAGCACTGTCCATTCCCATACTTTTTGGAATAGATGTATGTCGTTTGACTGAGAGTTGGTTCATACACTGTAAATTGAAATAGCAATGATGCGGATCAGTCTTTATGGTTCATTATTTTCCATGAGTATCCGCTATTTTTTTCTAAAGTAATTTCCTTTTACATCGTTAAAAACAACTGTGCTAAAAGTGCTGAAGTCTCCATTTGGAATTGTTTTTAATGAAATTGTTCAGGCTGATTAATTCCAGGTGCTTTAAAACTGGGCACATATGCACACAGATCCAGCGCCATACAATCTCACGATGAAGCACCAGTTATTTCTACAACTTTGTGCCCCAATTTAGACTACATCTGAACATCAAAAGCTCGAATTTAACTGGTAGATAACTGATGAACATATAATAATAATAATAATAATAATAATAATAATAATAATAATATCAATAATAATAATAATAATCATGTCAGAGGTGGGCTGATGTGAGGTCCCCACTCATTATGGTGTTTTGGTCATCGTTTTATCGATTATCAGATCGAGTAAACAATAAAGTAAAATATTAAATTAATGGATGGAATAGTAGAGATGTGTGAAGAGATATTGAACAAAAAACACAAGCCAAAATTTGTCATTTCCCATTTTATATAAACAAACAACATTTGATTATTTTTCTCATAATAGACAAAAGAATCGGTAACAGCAGACTGTAAAGCTACGAGACAACCATTCACTATTTCAAAGCAGGCAAAGGTATCGAAATCTACCAGATGATCCTGTTGCATTTCAAACAATTTTCTCCATTTTAGCCTTATTATTATTTCTCTACAAGTTCCTTTGATGATTGCCTTTCCAAAGAATATTGAACCAACCTTTTAAAGTCTATTAACTCGCTTTCACAAATCGATTTGCTGAACTAAATATGGAAACTTAAGGAGTAATGCTAGACCTTCCTTTTAAGCCAACACTGTAGTTTTTGATACTCTTGTTGTTGCTGTTGCATTGAAGCTCATGATTAATTTCAGTAATTTTCTCTCTGAAATTCAAAGTTCATTTTACAATGGTTCCAGTGATTAGTATCGAGAAAAGTTCTTAATATCCTGTCTTGTCATGATTTTATATGCATAAGTTTTATCTTCGTCTTGCACTAGGTAGTTAGGTTAATTACTTCATCAATATATTTACCGCCTTCTTTAACGCAGAAAATATTGGATTTATTACACTACAAACAATCCGATGATTAATCACTGAAAACTGCAATGATTTTGTTTCCTATAATATTTTTTGTGAAATATAGTATAGGACCGTTGAACATATTCAATGACCCCAAACAGCAATAAGTGCAGTTACATCCTTCTTGCTGCACTCAAAATAAGCATTAAATTCCATAGCGTCTTTTTGATAATTGCAATTGAAAGATTTCATATTTTCCCCACATTATGATTTCAAACATTCAGTGACAGAAACACATTTGCAGATGTCAACACGCTTCTCCCTAGCTTCTTCAATCCGATGTATTTCATGTGGAATTGTCACATACAAATCCAGTCAATAATCACAAAATTTCGTAGAATCGAAAAAAATACCAAAATCTATTCATTCCAGATCAAATGGAAAAGTTGTTGCAATGCACATTCATTCACAGTATGACTCCAAATTTCAATTTTAACTAGACACGCCATTTTCTTTCGTAAGGGAAGGTCGAGTGCGCGACTAAGTTCAAATTTATCTGGGCGGAGTTATGTGCGCAGTAATAATGTTGTTGTTGTTGTGTAATTATGAATATGCGCTTGTGTATTAGCTTTGGAATAGGGCATACATTCGGTTACTTTGTTTCGTGTAGTATATTTTGTTAATATAATTATTCATTAGGTAGAATTAAAAAACAATAGCATATAATTAAAAGGTTGCTGCATTTGTATGGAAAAATATGAACTTGTTTTGTCGGATGGATATACTGCACTCCCAAGGTCGTGCGGTATTTCCATTCGTATACCTCGTTCATATTTTCCCATACAAATGCAGTAACCTATAAATACTAAATGAATACCATTAAATACTGACGCATATTTGGTGGCAAAAGCAAACTTGTGAATGTATGAAAGTTAGGGATGGTCTAGAATAGAGCTAAAACAATATGCTACGCAAGATATGCCCGAAATATATAATATAGTAGAGTGTGAAGAGTTTGGTGGTTTTGAAAAAGAAGGTTAAGTTACTTATTATGTGCACATTTTTGTCTCCGTTAACTTTACATTGTGAGAATCGTGCAATATTTTACGATATTGCACACCTTCATATTGCACTAACGTGCACGACACGTGTGCCCAATAGTTTATTAGGAACTACTTTGTAAACAAATCATGTACACTCATGTAGTAGACGCTTTAAGTTTATTTGATTAACTTGTCACGGGTTCTAAAGTTTGATTGCACATATCGAAATTGTGCTGTAATTTCGACTACAGCCCAAGTGCAATTACATCCTCCTTACTGCACTCAAAATGAAAAGAAGAAAAACAAATTATATTCCATAGCGTCATTTTTATAATTACAATTGAAAGGGGGCCCCGAGTGGCCTAGTGGTCTAAAGCGCTCTCCGTTACGGATCATTGCCATCTCACCTCTGTCTGCGTGGGTCCGAGTCTCGGATTCGGCTAACGTGGATATGTGAGAGAGCTTGCCAGTAGCTTCTCGTGGGTCGGTGGTTCTTTTCTGGGTTTTCCGGGCTTCTCCCTCTACCATTAATAGTGGCCGCCATATATAGCCTATCGTGTGCGTTAAACCCTACAACAACAACAACAATTGAAAGACTTCATATTTTCCCCACATTATGCTTACAAACATTCAATGACGGAACAGAAACATACTTACAGATGTCAACAGACTGCTTCCTCGCTGCTAAAATCAGATATACTTCTTGTAGAATTGACACAGATAAATCCAGTCCATAATCACGAAATGTAGTAGAATCGAGCAAAGTACCAAAATCTATTCATTCCAGACTAAATGGAAAAGCTTTTGCAATGCGCATTCGTTCACAATATGACTCTAAATTTCAATTTTAAGTAAACCAAAACGCCATTTTCTGATGTCGGGCGAATGACTAAAATCAAATTTATATAGACGGAGTCATGTTCGCATTCTTGATGTTGTTCTTGTGAACTGATGAATCTGCGCTTGTGTATTTACTTTGGAATACAACATATATTCAGTTACTTTTGTTTCTTGTAGCATATTTTTATTTATATAATTAAGCCTTAGGTAAAATAAGAAAATGAGCATATAATCAAAAGGCAACTTCATTTGTATGGGAAAATATGAATTCGTTTTGTCGTGCAGTATATCAATCCGAAAAACTCGTTCATATTTTCCCATACAACTGTACTAACCTACAATTACTAATCCTGATGGGTTATTTTTGTTAAATATCTTCTGATTTCATTTATTTATAATAAAAGGAACATTTACAAAGTTGATGTGCTAACACAAATAAAATCAAGGCGTTTCAATATCTTTGGGCAAATATTTATTATTAATATTATTATTATCAATGGATATGATATCGTATTGTCTAGCAAAACTAGAAGTAACGCAAATAAGAACAACGGCAGAGACATAATTACCTTGTACGGTTAAATGTGCAAAATCCACGTCTGACTAATGTTTAATATTAATTAGTAATTAGTTTTAAAATGAAAATTGGTTCGAGTGTCTATTTTTAGAAATGTGTTGGAACATTGTTCGATGGAGATAATCTTAGGTTTGTAAACATGAAATGCAATGGTGTACAATCCGTTACACTACCTTAACTTAAATTTTAAATGTGTGACCATACATAGATCACTAGGTGCACATGTCCTTTCAATGCTGATTTGTGTGCACACAAAGTATAGTCCTACGCAGATCCAAACGACAAACTTTAAGCATTTCATCAACATATGGATTACAATTACGCTATAAAAAAAACAACAGAAAATCTCTGTCGCTAAAAACATCGTTGCGTTATTCGTACATTCTTGTCAGCTAATTCATTCTGAGTACTGTATTCTCGCGCATCTTAAAAATCCTGCAGAATGTCTTTGATGCTGTTATGTATATTTCATTTCTCCTCTGGGATTGACCTTTGTCAGTGATTGAGGGTAGAGTAGTTATTACCTACATGACTTGTATATCTTTTTTTAAAAATAATTTTTAATGATATTTGCGTTCAAGGTTTATGTTCACACTTAGAACGTTCTTGAAGTAAACATTTGACCCACATACTGGTAGTTTATTCTGTTTTAGTGTTTTTTTTTTTATATCAGGCTGTGGTAAACAAATATATTTATTAATTTCTCTTTTATGTCAGCCTCTGGAATTTTCACTGTTGTGTTCAGTTATACTTTCAGAGGAATCAATTAATTTTGTTCATTGGAACTACAAAGTGCTAACTGACTATTGAAACTAAACACTTTTTACGACTTTTGTCAATTTATTTAAAAACATTCTGGATTACATCATTGTCATGCATTTAGACTGCTGGCGTTATCAAGACTATTGGTACATCAGCACATCCGACATTGGAATTCAGGAAGTCATTTTGATCACTCTTTATTTTTTGTACATGTGATTGAACATTTATGTTTATTTGGGATTTAATTCACAATGAGTTCCTCTTAAATTTTCACTTTGTAACTAAAAGAAATAAATTTTTGGTGAGTTTATTAAACTTGATGGTATCACTTCTTACAGTTGCATAATTTAAGACATACAGTTATATCAGTGCAAGACAATGTTTTGTCACTTACACTGTTTTTTTATTTATTGGAGATCTAGAAATGTCGGCACAATCTAAATTAGATATTTATCAAGAGTTTGACCAATTGTTTCGATTTTTGTTATTTTTTGCTGTCGATTTTGTTTCGTTTTCAGAAAACAATTAGAGTTTATGAAACTCATAGATGATTTCCACGATTATTGCATTAAATGTAACTTGAATTTTAACTTTGATAAAACATAATTTATCATCTTAAGGAAATATGGTCCATTAAGACAACACGGAGTGTGGAGTATGCCAGGAAATAATACTGAAATAATTGAAAAGTTAAATTACTTTGATCTTTCCCAAACCTCAACAAACGTGGCTGATCGTGCTATAAAACAATGAATATACATACTTGTAACATTTTTTTAAAAAAATGTTTCTTACATTTTAATAAATGATTTAAACAGTGTGTTGCACATGTTGTTTCGTTCTGAGTTATGCACCAAACGTATGGGGCTTTCACCAGGTTATTGCCGTTTAACGTTAAAAAAGTATTTGTTGAATGCAAACATATCCACTTCTGACGTATGTACGGTGATTTGGAAGAATTACGTTTAAATGCTTATGGTCAGTTAAGTTAGTTAAATATTGGTTTAGAATTCAACTTTCTGAAAATATTATATCGAGTACGGCATATAAAATATTATATCGAGTACGGCATATAAAACATTATATCGAGTACGGCATATAAAATATTATATCGAGTACAGCATATAAAATATTATATCGCGTACGGCATATAAAACGTTGTTTATTCAGACTGAATCAAATAATAGTACTAACTGGGTTTCTCTATAGAAAGATATTTAAAACAGAATTGGATTTGGGGAAGTTTTCATGTTTCCGGTTAATGTCATTTGTTCAAAATTAATTTAATTTTTGTGTTAACAAAGGTTGCAGGTGCTTGTTTTCCTTTCCAAACAGACTAGTGCAATACATAACACAATTCCAATAAAGTGCCTCTATATCATATCTATATAAAACAGAAATTCGGCGTAGAATACTATTTCAGATTTTTGTGTAAACATCAACACGGATCGTCTTTGACAAAACTCCGAATGTCTTCCCAAAATGTGTAATTAAAACTTGGAAATATAAGGGCATCATAATCCATACAAGTGCAAGATATTGTATTTTATATGACAATAATGATAGTGACGATGGACACCGTTTTCTTTTAATATGTCTGATTTATACTAATTTACATGTAATTTTAATTTAAAAAGTTAATCATAATTAGTGTGATCTTAATTAAAAAGATGTAATCATAATTAAAAAATATTTCTGGAACAAACAATCCATATGTTCAACTGCTAACATCAGGTAACAAGAAAACAAAATGCACTTTACCTAAGTTTGTATAGAAAGATATTATTATTATTATTATTATTATTATTATTATTATTATTATCCTGTATAATTATTGTTTACTTTTGTCTATCCTCTCCTTTCCAGAATTTACTGACAAGAATTTAGAATTTCTACTTACGTTCGTACAGCATTTGATAATTACCCAATATTTGTACATGTATATGCTTATCAAAATAACTTTTCAATTAAATTGAAACGTTAGCATTCTAGCCAGCTAATCTCTTTATTTCTGGTCTAGTCCAGGTACTGTTAACCAAATAATTTACTTCTTTTGCTGCACCCATATGTGCCACCAGATCAGAGTACGCCTGGATGTTTTATCATCCAAACTGAACATTAAAACTAAGTTTATTTACATCATGTTTTCTGTGTATACATATATTAAGGTCAACTCTGAGAGTAAATGACAGATTGAAAAACGAACAATAAAAAAGCAACAGTTTCTGAGGTAATAGTAAAATGACACTGAAAATGAACGGGCAAAAACCGTTAATGAAGTCGATGATCCCAGTCTGATAAAATGCCTACTGCGACGGCAGATATGGGTACGTGCATTATGCAGCTGGATTGGATTTAGAAGCTAGTATGGATGCTAACCCAGTCTGATTAAATGGCTAATACGACGGCAGATATGGGTCCGTGCATTATGCAGCTGGACTCGATTTAGAAGCTAGTATAGATGCTAACCCAGTCTGATAAAATGCCTACTACGACGGCAGATATGGGTCCGTGCATTGTGCAGCTGGACTGGATTTAGAAGCTAGTATAGATGCTAACCAGTCTGATTAAATGGCTACTACGACGGCAGATACGGGTCCGTGCATTGTGCAGCTGGACTGGATTTAGAAGCTAGTATAGATACCAACCATACAGCTGGACTCGATTTAGAAGCTAGAATAGATGCTAACCCAGTCTGATTAAATGGCTACTACGACGGCATATATGGGTCCGTGCATTATGCAGCTGGACTGGATTTAGAAGCTGGTATAGATACTAACCAGTCTGATTAAATGCCTACTACGACGGCAGATATGGGTCCGTGCATTGTGCAGTTGGACTGGATTTAGAAGCTAGTATAGATACTAACCAGTCTGATTAAATGCCTACTGCGACGGCAGATATGGGTACGTGCATTATGCAGCTGGACAGGTTATAGTATCGTGGCAAAACTCATTTGTGATTAAAATGATGTTGCAGAGATATCTGAAAATGATACATCCGCGTAATGTATCAAAGACACGTCTTCAAAATCATCAAGCATTTCATCGAAATAAGTAATGAAATGCTACTGTTATTACATGTTACCCTTTAACTATAATTAGGTACGTAAATTCTGGTGGAAACCGTGCATCGTTCTAAATTATTGTTTTTCACAAACACTAGGTAAAGTGTTCGCAGTCACTGAAACTCTTTATTTCTGTACATTAAAACAATTTAATATTTTTAACATGTGTTCTATCTCAGTTATTGCTATGTTATACTTGTAAGAACTCGATCATGGCTTTTAGTGCAAAAATGCTGCATGAAGCATACTCTTTAATCGATAATCTTAGATTCTGTACTAAACAAAGGCTGAAAATAGCGTTACTGATGCGTTTTCATGTTGGAGTCAAACGTGCTTTCATGAACAATTAAACATCTTTATTAGTTCCACCACGAAATCTCATTTTTGAAATCCCAAAACAATGGTAACAATAAACATTAAGCGTATTTGATATCTTAAAACCATCTGCACCAAATAATTTTATATAAAAAAAGACAAAATACGCAGAAATCTGGAGTGAGAGTGGGAACGAAATTGGGCTGCATGAAAATCTTCAATCTTAACTTACACAAAGTAACCTACAAGAATATGGTTCGTCATGTATTCGTATGTGTACACTTTCCATGGCACTTATCTACAGTGTTCATATGATCTTACAAAGTTGCAGACCGCTTCGGTGGCCTAGTAGTAAGAGCGTCTGCCTTGGATGCGGCAGGTCGCAAATTCGAACCCCGACCGAGTCATACCAAAGACTTATAAATGGTAGTAACAGCTGCCTCGCTGGGTGCGCAGCATTAAAAGATTAATGTTAGGATTGGTCGGCCTGCTGTCAGGATAATGGGACTGGGTGGGACATCGTGCTTCATGTATGTGGCATGATGCCCCATGTTAAATAATTACTTTGAACTGCCACAGTGCAGCCGTCGTAGAGATATGACTGAAAAAGTGTTAAAGCTAGGTTAAAAATCCAAATCACACACACACACACACGCACACACACACACACACACACACACACAAACAAACAAACAAACACGCATACAGACAAAATCGTAACTGAAGTTTCGTCATCATGTTTTGATTAAAATTGAATATTGGTTATTGATTGTTTCTAGAAGACATCCAAACTGAGAGACTTTTGGAATGTAACAAGCCAAAAGAAGTCAAACTAGATATCATTATGAATATCACTCCACTGTCGATCCTCCTCCATCTCAATCGTTATCTATTTTATCTCCATGAAAATGATGGTCACATTATTAAATGTGTTTTACTTCTAAATTGGCTACACTATATCAATAGATAGCTACAATGTGAATACTTAAACATTGATGTGATACAATATATATAATTCGGCTTATTTTCAACAGATACGGCAGGCTTTCCGATCAATGTTAAATTAAAGCTGTCATTCCGCCATAACATCATTTTAAGGTTATAATGGACGCCTATGCATTATTCTTCGATGTGAGAACATTCTTGATTTTATGCTTGGCAGGCGGTGCTTTTGTCAGCAGAATTTTTCATAGTAGCTAGGAATAATCATCCCTTTTTCTGTTTTTCACCGAAGATTGACAGAGGGCTAATTAATATGTGGTCCATAGCATGAATGGCGGGCAGAATGAATTCACTTGACATCCAAATTGTGTAGATGTGTTCACAGCAATGATACCAACACCAAGGTTACACCTTGCCGAAGGATATCCTTAAAGTAAAAAATGAACATGGAGAAATGTTTATGCCATACTTTCATTATGTATTAATTGTATTCCTCAGATTGAGAACAACAAAAATATTGTATATGATACTTGTACGACATAGCAACACAACTCATCTATATGACAAGGATACAATATAGTGACAACATGTATCTATGATAAGGATACACTATAATGACAACACTTATCAATGACATGGATACACTATGATGACAACACTTATCAATGACAAGGATACACTATAATGACAGCACTTATCAATGACAAGGATACACTATAATGACAACACTTATCAATGATAAGGATACACTATAATGACAACACTTATCTATGATAAGGTTACAGTATAGTGACAACACTTATCAATGATAAGGATACACTATAATGACAACACTTATCAATGATAAGGATACACTATAATGACAACACTTATCAATGACAAGGATACACTATAATGACAACACCTATCAATGATAAGGATACACTATAATGACAACACTTATCAATGATAAGGATACACTATAATGACAACACTTATCAATGATGAGGATACACTATAATGACAACACTTATCTATGATAAGGTTACAGTATAGTGACAAAACTCATTCGTGATTAAAATGATGTTACAGAGATATCTGAAAATGATGCATCCGCGTAATGTATCTTATACACGTCTTCAAAATCATCAAGCATTTCATCGAAATAAGTAATGAAATGCTACTGTTATTACATGTTACCCTTTAACTATAATTAGGTACGTAAATTCTGGTGGAAACCGTGCATCGTTCTAAAAAAAATTCTTCACAAACACTAGGTAAAGTGTTCGCAGTCACTGAAACTCTTTATTTCTGTACAATAAAACAATTCAATATTTTTAACATGTGTTCTATCTCAGTTATTGGGATGTTATACTTGTAAGAATTCGATCATGGCTTTTAGTGCAAAAATGCTGCATGAAGCATACTCTTTAATCGATAATCATAGATTCTGTACTAAACAAAGGCTGAAAATAGCGTTACTGATGCGTTTTCATGTTGGAGTCAAACGTGCTTTCATGAACAATTAAACATCTTTATTAGTTCCACCATGAAATCTCATTTTCGAAATCCCAAAACAATGGTAACAAAAAATATTAAGCGCATTTGATATCTTAAAACCATCTGCACCAAATAATTTTATATACAAAAAGGACAAAATATGCAGAAATCTGGAGTGAGAGAGGGAAAGAAATTGGGCTGGATGAAAACCTTCAATCTTAACTTATACAAAGTAACCTACAAGAATATGGTTCGTCATGTATTCGTATGTGTACACTTTCCACGGTATTTATCTGCAGTGTTCATAAGATCTTACAAAGTTGCAGACCGCTTCGGTGGCCTAGTAGTGAGAGCGTCTGTCTTGGATGTGGGAGGTCACAGATTCGAACCCCGACCGAGTCATACCAAAGACTTATAAATGGTAGTAACAGCTGCCTCGCTGAGCGCGCAGCATTAAAAGATTAATGTTAGGATTGGTCGGCCTGCTGTCAGGATAATGGGACTGGGTGGGACATCGTGCTTCATGTATGTGGCATGATGCCCCATGTTAAATAATTACTTTGAACTGCCACAGTGCAGCCGTCGTAGAGATATGACTGAAAAATTGTTAAAGCTACGTTAAAAATCCAAATCACACACACACACACACACACACACACACACACACACACAAACACGCATACAGACAAAATCGTAACTGAAGTTTCGTCATCATGTTTTGATTAAAATTGAATATTGGTTATTGATTGTTTCTAGAAGACATCCAAACTGAGAGACTTTTGGAATGTAACAAGCCAAAAGAAGTCAAACCAGATATCATTATAAATATCACTCCACTGTCGATCCTCCTCCATCTCAATCGTTATCTATTTTATCTCCATGAAAATGATGGTCACATTATTAAATGTGTTTTACTTCTAAATTGGCTACACTATATCAATAGATAGCTACAATGTGAATACTTAAACATTGATGTGATACAATATATATAATTCGGCTTATTTTCAACAGATACGGCAGGCTTTCCGATCAATGTTAAATTAAAGCTGTCATTCCGCCATAACATCATTTTAAGGTTATAATGGACGCCTATGCATTATTCTTCGATGTGAGAACATTCTTGATTTTATGCTTGGCAGGCGGTGCTTTTGTCAGCAGAATTTTTCATAGTAGCTAGGAATAATCATCCCTTTTTCTGTTTTTCACCGAAGATTGACAGAGGGCTAATTAATATGTGGTCCATAGCATGAATGGCGGGCAGAATGAATTCACTTGACATCCAAATTGTGTAGATGTGTTCACAGCAATGATACCAACACCAAGGTTACACCTTGCCGAAGGATATCCTTAAAGTAAAAAATGAACATGGAGAAATGTTTATGCCATACTTTCATTATGTATTAATTGTATTCCTCAGATTGAGAACAACAAAAATATTGTATATGATACTTGTACGACATAGCAACACAACTCATCTATATGACAAGGATACAATATAGTGACAACATGTATCTATGATAAGGATACACTATAATGACAACACTTATCAATGACATGGATACACTATGATGACAACACTTATCAATGACAAGGATACACTATAATGACAGCACTTATCAATGACAAGGATACACTATAATGACAACACTTATCAATGATAAGGATACACTATAATGACAACACTTATCTATGATAAGGTTACAGTATAGTGACAACACTTATCAATGATAAGGATACACTATAATGACAACACTTATCAATGATAAGGATACACTATAATGACAACACTTATCAATGACAAGGATACACTATAATGACAACACCTATCAATGATAAGGATACACTATAATGACAACACTTATCAATGATAAGGATACACTATAATGACAACACTTATCAATGATGAGGATACACTATAATGACAACACTTATCTATGATAAGGTTACAGTATAGTGACAAAACTCATTCGTGATTAAAATGATGTTACAGAGATATCTGAAAATGATGCATCCGCGTAATGTATCTTATACACGTCTTCAAAATCATCAAGCATTTCATCGAAATAAGTAATGAAATGCTACTGTTATTACATGTTACCCTTTAACTATAATTAGGTACGTAAATTCTGGTGGAAACCGTGCATCGTTCTAAAAAAAATTCTTCACAAACACTAGGTAAAGTGTTCGCAGTCACTGAAACTCTTTATTTCTGTACAATAAAACAATTCAATATTTTTAACATGTGTTCTATCTCAGTTATTGGGATGTTATACTTGTAAGAATTCGATCATGGCTTTTAGTGCAAAAATGCTGCATGAAGCATACTCTTTAATCGATAATCATAGATTCTGTACTAAACAAAGGCTGAAAATAGCGTTACTGATGCGTTTTCATGTTGGAGTCAAACGTGCTTTCATGAACAATTAAACATCTTTATTAGTTCCACCATGAAATCTCATTTTCGAAATCCCAAAACAATGGTAACAAAAAATATTAAGCGCATTTGATATCTTAAAACCATCTGCACCAAATAATTTTATATACAAAAAGGACAAAATATGCAGAAATCTGGAGTGAGAGAGGGAAAGAAATTGGGCTGGATGAAAACCTTCAATCTTAACTTATACAAAGTAACCTACAAGAATATGGTTCGTCATGTATTCGTATGTGTACACTTTCCACGGTATTTATCTGCAGTGTTCATAAGATCTTACAAAGTTGCAGACCGCTTCGGTGGCCTAGTAGTGAGAGCGTCTGTCTTGGATGCGGGAGGTCACAGATTCGAACCCCGACCGAGTCATACCAAAGACTTATAAATGGTAGTAACAGCTGCCTCGCTGAGCGCGCAGCATTAAAAGATTAATGTTAGGATTGGTCGGCCTGCTGTCAGGATAATGGGACTGGGTGGGACATCGTGCTTCATGTATGTGGCATGATGCCCCATGTTAAATAATTACTTTGAACTGCCACAGTGCAGCCGTCGTAGAGATATGACTGAAAAATTGTTAAAGCTACGTTAAAAATCCAAATCACACACACACACACACACACACACACACACACACACAAACACGCATACAGACAAAATCGTAACTGAAGTTTCGTCATCATGTTTTGATTAAAATTGAATATTGGTTATTGATTGTTTCTAGAAGACATCCAAACTGAGAGACTTTTGGAATGTAACAAGCCAAAAGAAGTCAAACCAGATATCATTATAAATATCACTCCACTGTCGATCCTCCTCCATCTCAATCGTTATCTATTTTATCTCCATGAAAATGATGGTCACATTATTAAATGTGTTTTACTTCTAAATTGGCTACACTATATCAATAGATAGCTACAATGTGAATACTTAAACATTGATGTGATACAATATATATAATTCGGCTTATTTTCAACAGATACGGCAGGCTTTCCGATCAATGTTAAATTAAAGCTGTCATTCCGCCATAACATCATTTTAAGGTTATAATGGACGCCTATGCATTATTCTTCGATGTGAGAACATTCTTGATTTTATGCTTGGCAGGCGGTGCTTTTGTCAGCAGAATTTTTCATAGTAGCTAGGAATAATCATCCCTTTTTCTGTTTTTCACCGAAGATTGACAGAGGACTAATTAATATGTGGTCCACAGCATGAATGGCGGGCAGAATGAATTCACTTGACATCCAAATTGTGTAGATGTGTTCACAGCAATGATACCAACACCAAGGTTACACCTTGCCGAAGGATATCCTTAAAGTAAAAAATGAACATGGAGAAATGTTTATGCCATGCTTTCATTATGTATTAATTGTATTCCTCAGATTGAGAATAACAAAAATATTGTATATGATACTTGTACGACATAGCGACACAACTCATCTATATGACAAGGATACAATATAGTGACAACATGTATCTATGAGAAGAATACACTATAATGACAACACTTATCAATGACAAGGATACACAATAATGACAACACTTATCAATGATAAGGATACACTATAATGACAACACTTATCAATGACAAGGATACACTATAATGACAACACTTATCAATGATAAGGATACACTATAATGACAACACTTATCTATGATAAGGTTACACTATAGTGACAAAACCCATTCGTGATTAAAATGATGTTGCAGAGATATCTGAAAATGATGCATCCGCGTAATGTATCTAATACACGTCTTCAAAATCATCAAGCATTTCATCGAAATAAGTAATGAAATGCTACTGTTATTACATGTTACCCTTTAACTATAATTAGGTACGTAAATTCTGGTGGAAACCGTGCATCGTTCTAAAAAAAATTTCTTCACAAACACTAGGTAAAGTGTTCGCAGTCACTGAAACTCTTTATTTCTGTACAATAAAACAATTCAATATTTTTAACATGTGTTCTATCTCAGTTATTGGGATGTTATACTTGTAAGAATTCGATCTTGGCTTTTAGTGCAAAAATGCCGCATGAAGCATACTCTTTAATCGATAATCTTAGATTCTGTACTAAACAAAGGCTGAAAATAGCGTTACTGATGCGTTTTCATGTTGGAGTCAAACGTGCTTTCATGAACAATTAAACATCTTTATTAGTTCCACCACGAAATCTCATTTTTGAAATCCCAAAACAATGGTAACAAAAAACATTAAGCGTATTTGCTATCTTAAAACCACCTGCACCAAATAATTTTATATACAAAAAGGACAAAATACGCAGAAATCTGGAGTGAGAGAGGGAAAGAAATTGGGCTGGATGACATATTTATTTAATCAATAAGAATAAAAGAAACAGAAGTTCAAAAAGAAAAGAATCAACTTATCAATTTGCGAAGGCGCTTGCGAATAGCTACAAAAGGCACCAAACTACATTTTGTAGCGGTCACACTGGACAGAGATGTGAAGAGTTCATTCACTTCATTAACTCTGTCGATCCACATTTGCATGCAATCGATCTTCAACTCCGTTCAAAGGGTAAATATGGGTTTAGTGAAAAAATATATGTATGACAGATATGTTTGCAAATTTCTTCCGTGACAAAGTACAAACCATTAGAGACAAGCTTGACAACACAATTTCAATTGCCTCTTCGTCACAATACAGTTGGGATAAAGAATTTCAGCGGCAACCATTAGCAGCATTTGAACCTGTCTCTATGGATTTAGTAGGTACAACCCTGATGAACAGTGCACCAGTCATGTGAATTTGATCGAATTCCAACATCACTGCTGCTTGAGTGCTTAGATCCAGTATTGCCTTCACTAACTGATGTTATTAATACCTCTCTCTCATCCGGGAATTTCCTTCATTTTTGAAAACTGCTATTGTAAAGCTTCTGCTGAAGAAACCAACACATAACCATACCGATTTAAAGAACTACCGCCCAGTTTCTAATCTCCCATTCATATAAAAATCTTAGAAAAGGTTGTTCTATTCGAACTTGTATCTCATCTGAATTCAACCAGTTTATTAAGCAATGTACAATCTGCATATCGCCCTTGCCACAGTACTTAAACTACTCTTCTAAAAGTAGTTAATGACATTCTCTCTCCTTTGGATAGCGGAAAGCTTACATTCCTCACCCTCCTTGATTTGTCTGCAGCATTTGACACAATAGACCATGATATATTACTTCACCGTCTCCAGCATGTATTTGGCATTCATGATACAGCCTTACTGTGGTTCAAGTCCTACTTGGTCAACAGGACACAAATTGTGTCTGCAAATGGAATACACTCCAGCAAAATTGATCTATGTTGTGGTGTTCAACAGGGGTCTGTTCTTGGACCTGTTCTCTTCATTCTATACACTCAGCTGCTCTTAGGTGTCATAGATCATCATCCAGTGTTCACTGGTACTTTCAAGACTGGACTATTGTAATTCAGTTCTGTCTGGCTCATCTCAATATCTACTCCAGAAACTTTAAATATTTCAAAACACAGCTGCTCGGATCATCCTTAGAGTGCCACGCTCAGAGCACACCTCCCCGCTGCTCTGTACCCTACACTGGCTATCCATTCGATCCAGAATCAAACACAAAATGTGTTCTCTGTGCTACGTTTCACTGACGGACTCCAGTCCAACATACCTATCCGACCTCACCCATGTGTACACACCAGCAAGATACTTACGCTCCTCTTCTGACAATCGCAAACTCATTATTCCCACTATGAAAACGAAGTCATATGGACAACGTTCTTTTGCATACCAGAGCCCAGCAACATGGAATGAACTGTCCACTAAACTTAGACACAAAGCCACAGTGAACCCACTCAAGAGTGCTCTTAAAACTCACCTATTTCGACTGCAAGAACAAAAAACTTAAAGACCTAATAATGTTTCCTACCTTACATATTTTCAGCATGTGTTTTATGTTTTCAAATTTCATGGTGGTTTTCTTGTGATCATATCATTATATGTTTTTTTTTTATGTTACAGGTGTTTTCTAATATTGTAAAGCGCTTAGAGCGTCTAGGTGCTATACAAAGTCATTATAATTATTGTTATTATATATATATATATATATATATATATATATATATATATATATATATATATATATATATATATATATATATATATATATATATATATATGTATATATAACAAAACATCTGACGAATAACAGTCCTTTCCAGCAAAGGATCACGTGTGTGAGGGAATGATTAAGATAAATGCAATAATCTGACAACGAACAGTGCACAACTAGTATATAATTAGCCTGAGCGCTTTCGACTCTTAATGAGTCTATTCCAAAGGCAAATGCAAAGCATAGGCAAGATAAACAAATAAAACAGAAAAACAGTTATGTTTGCAAAACTTTACATGGCTATTTCTACAGGAATTGAACCTTTATAATGTATTACATTTCGACAAGTTTATTTCAACTTGTTCCGGATGCTATTGTTGTTTAACCTTTATACTAATTTGTAACATGTGACAAACATTGTCATTCAATTAAGCTTCATTCGTGTTTAAATTTATTACCCCAACATTTCACAGAATCCGAAACTACCTTGACTCTGAAATGCTTGGAAAATCACCGTCAGTCAATAATTTTTCGTCAAAACTTTGGTGATTGAACTGATTAATTAAAAGGCAGCTGATCTTTTTCAAATATTTGATAATGCCTACATAAAATGCAGTGCATACATTTGATAAAGTCATTCAATTAAATATGCAAGTTGTGTCTGACTTCGTTAAAGTTGAATAAATGCAACACACTGTGCATATGTGTACTGCACATATTTATCAAGAAAACTGCCTCACCATTATTACACACACACACACACACACACACACTACATGCCTTATATAATGCGGCATTATTCAGATCAAGATGCAATCAGCACTGACACATATCTACGTCATCCAATCTAACTGAAAATTGGATCGTGTTAGGTTTGGTTTTTTGCCAAATGCCCATAATATAGTTCTTCACTATTGTAAAAGCCTTTTTTCCCAGAATAACACACGCTACAAGTGCATATCAATTCTCGCAAATTAGGTTTCAAAAGAACTATTTTAAGATTGATTTTTTAAAAAAAGAGACTTTAATAGCTACATCGATAAAAATAAGTTTCTAAATTTTTCAAGAAGTTTGTGTCAGCGACGTTTTACAAAATTTAACTTGTGCACGTCATGCTATACAACTGCGCATTTTGTGAAAATAATGACCGTATTCTTACTAAAATGAAGAGAGTTTTATTTGTGTTAACACGGTTCATGCGCGGATTCATACAGTCGTGGTAGATAATGTAGAAACATCTGAGAGCGTTTGTATCTGATAAACGTCAGAGCGTAACATTTCATAAGAAATGATTTCAATAATTATGAGTTTACTTGAATGGATTTTCATGCTTTAATTTGTTTATTTTAACATTGAAACATTAATGTTTGTGTTGCCTTGGCAAACTTGCAGTCTAGTTCAGAAGCACACGTGATATCCAGTTTTAGACTTAATTGTGTTTGCACTCATTACTAATAAAAACCAGATTTAACACATTTATGGTGCGAGTTAAAATCTCTACATTAAGAAGTTTATTACCATATTTAATTACGAGGCTTTTTTATTTAAAAACAATCGTGTACCGTTTGTAGTACAGTATTACAGCCGTACTGTGTGGGTGACAGATAACATCGAGCCATTAAGTTCAGTTACTGACAGTTTCCATGAATCATGCAGAAATCTAATTATTAAAAAAGATAATGCTTGAAGTCTAAGACTTGTTGTAGGGCGGTTCGGCGGGGGTTTGGGGGTTTGAGGGTCTTTGATATTTCCGTTATGGCACATCACTGATTGCATATATGCACACTACAGAATCAACAGTTGACACATTTTAAGACCGAACATCCAGTTGTGGAGATTGGGGGGGGGGGGTATGAAATATAAGTATGGAAATACAGGCTTGAATAACTACATAAAGGCATATATATTTCCTGAAGTGGGAAAGAGTAGTTCCAAAAGTGACATTGCCAATGTGATGATTAAAGTGGTATCGCCTTTGTGACAATATAATTATTCTCCCACTGATATAATTCAAGATTTCACAATGAAATATATAATAAATGTGTATATTAGCGTAAATAACAGTAGTGGTATGGAACATCCTTGTCTCTTTTCTCTGCGATTCGAATAACTTCGACTCACTGAAAGAGATTCAGCGATAATCGTAACGTCACTGCTCAGATTGGTAAGTTTTGGGCCGACAAACATACCGCTGAATTTGAGAAGAACAGTTTTATAATATAATATTTCTTGAAAACTCGACGCCATTTCAACAATCAATGGAATATAAAATATTTAATTTCTAATGGCAGTCCTACAGCTACGTAATGAAAAAATAAGAAATCGTTCGGTTTTAATTGTCTCGAACTATTGGTGGAGTTGTTGTTAATAATCATATTTCATCTCTCGATTGTGACTTTCAAAAGTTATTATCTATTATCATCTAATAGCAACAAAGGGCCTGATTGCTTTAGTATGTAATGGAGAAGACACAGGATGTTTTGACTATGATTACTGATGTCCAAGAATGTCCCGCACTAACTTGTGCTGAGAGAGATTGACAAACACACCATCGTCATTATATATATATATATATATATATATATATATATATATATATATATATATATATATATATATATATATATATATATATATATATATATATATATATATATATATATATATATATATATATATATATATATATATATATATATATATAATGAATTATTTGAATGGGAAAAGAATTATGATTAATACATGCGTGTATAAAATTCGAATATTGGACAAATTAACATAATCCGCACGAACTTAATAATGCAATAAATGAAAACACAAATAAACGACCTTACACCGCACAATGACAAAGGTGAATGATTCACAGTGATTTCACACAACGAAAAGAATTATATGTTTTCTCAAATAGTAAAAGATGTGGTACTTTACTCATATAGTAAAATGTATTCACTCAACTAGTGAAAAAATCAAGTATTTTACTCAAATAGTGAAATGATGAAAACAAAGGGACAGATATATCAAATATCTTTACAATCCCAAAACACTGGGTATTACAAATCCCCAAACAGTAGCCCACGGATAAAAGATTACATCTATGGAATTACACACTCCATCACCAGCACATTTGGCTACCAGTAACACTGGTCAATCAAAGAGTCAGTATTCCAGGTAGTCACCAACCACCATTCAATTTCTTGGTCAATCAAGCAATCAGCGCCCACCAATCGGTCAGCAACGCCTGATCACCTGCTACTCGATCAGCAACACTGTTCACTCGGCTCTACGGCTGCTATGGTTCAGCTTTACATCTGCTATGGTCAATTTATATGGTTAGCTCTACAGCTGGTACCACGTCGACTCCGATGAGCACTACAGCTACGATTCTGATCAGCTGAAAATACATCTAATACCGTGTACTATGCATGACACGGACATTATATACGGTAAGTTATACAGATTACATTATCGGCACAATAATTAAAAAAGCAACAAACATGTTCAGAAGTAAACCTACCCGTGCCCGATAAGAATCCTATGGTACTACACGTTTCTTAAAATTGCAACTTTATATTGCTAATATAAATCTCTTGCTAAGTCGCAAGCAAGAATAGAAAATATTTGCACTATACTAAGTAAGCCGAAGCTACATAGAAAATATACAAAAATAACGTGATAGTACAATAGTTATAACTTATACACAAGAAATTAATAAATAACTCACATTCCGCTACAGCTGAAGATGTGCAAGTCCTTAAATGCAATGGTGTGGTCCCTCTCAGACTCAGTGACAGAAAGCACCCCCTAGTGCCTAAATTTGAATTATTGTATGTGTTTTGTTGCCCCCATAGTATATGTAGTGCTTGTATATTCAAAATAGAATTTTGACAGAGTTATTCATTTAGATTATGGATTTGTACACCGTACTACTCTAGTGTTTATGTACCTCCTTAAACCTAGCTGGTTTCGGAGCTTTAATGACCTTAGTGATCCTTGCCAGGGATCTATGTTGTATAGCATATAGCATATACTATATGCGTATGCTATACGTACTGTATGCATCCCGTTTTGTTTTTTTTTTTTTTGTTTTTTTTTTGTTTTTTTTTATGGACTGGCTCTATACTCACATTTATGTTTAGAGTAGTCTTTAGCTCTGAGGATTCCTATGTAAGAAAAAAATTATTACCAGGTAGGGAGGTCCGGTATTAGCATGTGGCGGTGGCATATGACTCAGTTCTTTTGTTCACATGACAGAGGCTAATAATACCTTCATTCCCATGCTTTACTAATGTGAAAGTGATGTTTGTAGAATAGAAGAGGAAAGTATAAGTTAAGAATAGAAAAATCAAGAGAAAAAAGAAAAAAGAAAATATTTTATTGCTGAATGCGTGTATGTTGTGCATTTTATACCTCGTAGTTTTAGTAGATTGTATATGTACCCCGGTTTTTGTGTTTTCGTAATGTTCATTAATTTGACCTTACCTTTGGGGAGATCCGATACGATCCGTGCTACCTTGCGTGAGCCACGTAACTTACTCATCGTTCCATCATATGCTCCTTAATCAGTAAGACCAATCCCTGTCCCACTGTTTTTGTTCTTTTTGTACCTGTCGATGGTATTGCTTGTATTGGTTTCTACGAGGTATCAGGTATTCAGTGTTTTTATTAGTATGTTATTTTATTAGTATTAAATTCAGTATTTATGTTGATAGAGAATATCAAAATTACAGCTGCAAAACGATGCAGAGAAGCTCGTGTAGGATAAACGTTTCGTCTCGTATCTGTTTCTGTTTGTATATCATGTAAAATGAATATATTGTTTTCCTTTATTCGGAATGTTTTGAAAGTATATAATTTGAACATAAGAATTTAGTTCCAAAATTACAGTTACAGAAACTATGCAGAGAAGCTCCTTTAGGATAAATTCTATAGGAGAGTCCTTAAAGTAGACCGCTCACTGACAAGACGTTTCGTAATGTGTAGATTTAGTCTTACGGTGAGGGATACGCAGATGGTGTCGCCATACATCGTCTGTGCGCTGAAAGTATTAGGTTCTTCCCATCGAAAGCACTTCGCACGTACGGCATAGGATGAACCGAACTCGCTGTTTCGAAATATTGTACAATATACATAAACCACCCTCGAGTATCGTTGGACACACAAAAAACGAAACCTGAGTACATGTATTTAATAAATAAAAGGATTTATACAATTCCGTGATAATTGTACTCATGGAGTATGCGATCAGCTCTTGCAAGCTTATGAGTACTGACACTATTTGAATGTTGTACACTTCTGTATCACTGGCTTAATATAGTCTAGTTTTCATAAACAAATACTTGTTTTGTGTAAAGTAACCAAAAAATAGCATCTGGGATCCTCGGTTTTCCTCAGGTGCTTGCATGAAGCATAGCTAATGTATCTCTTTTGGAACTAAATCAATAGTCAAGAAATGCAATATGCAGAGTTCACATCTTTGAAATGCCTCAGCTGCTGCTTAAGCTTATCTCGAGCAATTCTGGCTTTCTAAAGGTCGGTGTACAACAGCACACTTCTTTCTCGAAACTGATATTGAAACATTTGCACGTGTTATATTATATGCGATAGAATGCTGCTCACTGAACTTCAGCGACCAACGATGTCTGGTCATATGAGTTTAAATTTCCGTTGATCAGACTTGCAGCTTCGTTGCTGGCACGATTACTGGAGCCTGGTTATTTAGATACCTTACTTTAAGCTGATCACAAGCCCTCCCTACTGTAAAGTCTCTAATTTTAAACTCTGAAAAAGCGTGATTAATGTAATATTATAGGGAAACATGAATGTAAAAGTTATCCTGTTTTAATTGACCTTGGGTAGAAACTTGAAAGAGTGGTTCATGGCGGCAAGGGGTCAATATGACCAATGCATGCTTATTCCACTATTTAATTATTACATCAATTTCTCAAAGGTTTGGAACTTATGACGAAATAATAGGACTTTAACAGAAAACTTAACATTATTTTCAGATGGCGCAGATATTGCCATACTGACAATAGGTGTTATTTGCAGCTGAAAGGGCACTGTCGACTGATTTCAAACATTGTTTATCGGAGCATTCCATCCAACGATCTTAGAAGTATGATCACTGAGGAGAATAAATTTGGCTGAAACCTGAACAAAGACTTTTTCAATTACCTTGACCTTGTTTCGGCGAGTTAGGTTAGGGTGTGTGGAGCTGAAACTGGCAAACACTGCACTCCAGTATTGCAGTCCTATTTATAATCATGCAAAAGCTACAATCAAAACCCATCACCATAGCCTCTAGTATAATCAGGGACACTTATGTTTTGCCTTCGCTAGAGCAGGTGCGACAAATGTCACGTATAACATATCATCTTCCAAAAATATTCTCTACAATCCCTTATGAACGTTTTGAGGAAGAATTGCAGACACAGTAAAAGGAGGTAACGTCAGAAGATATTTTTTCAATGCATATTTTTCCTCGATGATAATTTTTGCTTACTTTACCAACCTTAAGTGGTTAAATACTGTATACTATGGGACTGATCAACTGTCCAGAAACAATGATGGTTTTGCAGTGACCTAAGGAATTTATTACCAAATGCTCGATAAAAGGTATTTCAGTAACACAGGGATTTTGCCTTGCTGACATGTAATATACGCATACAAAGTATGGTAGATATAACTGGAGACTTGCAATCATAAGAGAGAAAACAAAGTTAGTTATCGTATAATGTTCATAAAAGAAACATGCATACAAATGCAAGATAAGAAATGCCGATATTGATGATGTAGATGAAGATAATTACTTAGGCTTTATATTCTTCAAGAATAGAAAGATCTACAATGACCTGAATAATCTAGCACCCATAGCTAATAAAGATATGCCTTTATTTAAAAAGCGCATACACGATTTCCCATCAGCCATTTGCCATTGATTATCAGCTGAAACTGTTCGATCAAACCATAGTACCGATTTATTTGAACTGATATAGTTAAAAAAAACAAAAAACATATCTTTCTTTATTCAGAACTACACTGAATGTTAAATATGTACACCTCTATATATGGTGTACGGAAAACTTGGTCTTTTCCCCTTAATTATCAACATTAAATTGTGCACGTTAAACTGTTGGTCGTGGTAAACTACTGGGCATGGTAAACTATTGGGCATGGTAAACTATTGGGCTAGATCGATTGGTGGTTATGAAGATAAAATATATTATCGTATGTTATCACCTCTTATACAAACACTGTGGTGATAATTGTTATGTAAAATCTATTTTAGATTATGTTACGTATGGAGAAATCGATGTTTTATGATAGTTAAATGGTTGACAAATTCAGTAGAACAACGTCTAAAGGATCAATGTATACAGCTTGGGCAGCTCACATCAATACGGCATCTAAACGTTTTAATAGTATATTATTTAAAACTAGTCTGGATTTAGAAAAATATATTTCTCATTACTAAAAAAATATTTAAAATCATATTTAAGTTTAAATCATATTTAAGTTTAGAACTGCAAATCATAGGTTTCAAGTTGATACTGGTAGATGAGCTAATAATGATCCCTATAGCAAATGATATTGCACACTTTTTCAGTCTAAAGAAATAGGGGATGAATATCAACATCTTCCGTCATGTTCTTATTCTCACGATGAAAGACAGATATTTATACCTCATTTTTTTCACTTCCAGGACTAAGATTTATAACTATAATTAATTAACGAATACAGGTAACGTACAATTCTTAAAAGGTATTAGCAGGTTTTTAGATTATGTTTTCAGAATGTTATAATCCATATTAAGCAATATGTAATAATATCAACACTATATTCCTGTTCGTTTTATTGTATACCTCATACGTTGTAAACTATAAAACCTGAGTGTAATAAAGTCTTGTCTTGCCTTGGCTTGGCTTGGCATTAAAGGGATCTAATGGACGTAGCCAGATGTAGAAATACGGTTTTGGATTGACCCCAAAATACTTACCAAGCAAAACAGTATTCAAATAATCCAAGAGATTTTACCAAGTGGAAAAAACAGTAGTCCATTGACCCAAGGATCTTACCAAGAAGCAACATATTACTGCAGTGACCCAAGGAATTTACCAACATGGAGAAATTGTTGATAATAAGAGTGCCCCATTGGATCCATTTAGAAATTCGATTATAGCAATAAACTCTAAGTCAGTGATGAGTTGAAAAGATGACCATCATAATTGACAATTATAACCATTATCTAAAGAATAAAATGTTACATTTCCAAAACTTTTGTCATTGAAGACTTAATTACAATGTTAATATATTGAAGATGCCTAATGGTGGAGTTATAAAATACATAACACAACATGTGACCTAGAAAACAAAATCTACTTTATCTTATTAATTACAGAGCGTACACATTACCAGCATCTCGCCTAGCCAGTGTTGACATGCTAAGTTGCATTTCTAAAGCCCGTCATCATATTAATGCCAAAAAAATACCCATTCTGGTAATGTTTTCTTTTACATAATGCCTAAAATCCTAAAATATAATATCAAAGTCAGCCTCTGGACAGAATTAGCTTGAGAGGTCAAATGCCTTTCAGTAGTATGTAACATAGTTTGCCTCCCTCCCTCCATATATATAAATATATATATATATATATATATATATATATATATATATATATATATATATATATATATATATATATATATATATATATATATATATATATATATATATATATATATATATATGTCAGACCAGATTCGAAGCTAAGAGGAACAATTGTTTTATCTTGGCACGAGAACATTGTTTATTTTCCGCTGAGTAATGTTATTCTGTTTGCTTCAACTTCGTATCAATATCTCATGTTGGTTAGTATTTATTAGATTAATCGTTTGCACGTCTATGGCCTTTATTATCAAGATTTTATGTTTATTTGTGTTATCAAATTAAACTCATTCCTTGACAAGGGCAACTTGTTCAAACCAGTCTCCGCAATGTTGCTTTTACGCGCAATTATATGACGGAATTATGCTATATCGTGCACTTTATCGTCTCAAAAGATACCATTTATCAATGAGAATTTGAATATGGATGTTACTGGATTAATTATATTGTTTTGAAATGATTCTTGGACAAGCATAGGTTGGCAAGAGTTTGATCTGATTTAACAGTACCACTTTATCTATATACATGTAAAAATCAATTATAAACGAATTCTTCTGCCGTAAAATATTTTATGATGGTTTCTTTTCTTTGTGATCTTTACGAAACAAATTACAAATTGCAAACTCTTTTGGATTAGTTTTTTTCACCTCCTTCGAGACATACATGCAGTATTATTTTTATTTTTATACTTTCAAGATACTGTGAATTGTAAGATCAAAAGAATGACCGTTCTTGAATCAAGATAAAATTTCACGGGTTTCAGCACTCGAAGGAAATTCAGAGAAAATGAAGAAAACCAGAAAATAAACTTACATAGGAAACAATGAAAGTACGCATAGTTCATGTTTAAAGAAAACAAGTATTAACTATAAATAATGCATAATTACGATATTGGATAGGTCGTAAATTTTCATACGTATCATTCTCTCAATTTGAAGCGCATATATTGTATATGTTGAAAACCTCTGCATTTTTAAATTACTAAATTACTATCCTTGAATGTTATACTTGCAAAGCTGAAGTCGCAGAATAAAGAAAGAAAATACGAGTGTGTGTGTTGGTATATGGGTGGGGAGGCAATTTCTTAACCATGTTTAATTTATTTTTTGGTGAATTTTGTATTTGTACAGCTCATACCTGGTATTCTTTAACTTGAACTATAATTAGACAATCACACGTTTTTTGGAACTTGCAAGACAGAAGATAAGTTAAAACTGGCGTGTGTTTTTCCATCAATGAATAATCAAGCGGTAAAAGACAACATATACAGGTGGACCATGTTATATCAAAAGCCTAAGTTAATGTGGCGTCCTAACGAGAAAAGGGCGATATATTCATGATATGATTTCAAGTTACATCATACATTACCTGTAATTAAAATGATCGAAATTTGTATTGTGTCCTTGTCTAAGGGAAGATTATCTATCAACTGAGCGAGTGAACTTTACAGCTTCGTTTTTCAGAGGTCAAACTGGAGGACCACGTCTCCTTTCTTTATTGCGCTTATTTGTATTTGTAAAAGAAGAGGATTAAACTCATCACTGTCCCAGAAGACATTACGACTGAGTAAAACTATATATACTCGGAAATCAAGCGACGTTTATAAATTATACAGCATGTATAAATTGCAAAAAATCGCTTTTCTGTTTGTCCAATAAAGAACTTGAAAATACAAATCACCACGCTTGAGACCTTGCACGTGTAACTAGTACCCAGAATGTATGACCTGATCTGAATGTATCAAAGTACAATATTTTATAAAGAAGCTATGAACTTTGGTCGTGATTCTTTCCATATCATTATGGCCATTAATAAATCCATTAAAGGTTCCAAGATCAAAAGGAATCATATTCCGGCCGATAGCTTTTAATTCATCACCAATCCGTACCGCAAAAGACATTGCGCTAATTTCTTTTCTCTGTGCCATCGATTTTTTTTCTTCATATTTATGTTATTATTTTTAGTTTTGTACAGAATTAACTGATTCTGTGGAGCAATGATTCCGATGGATATCCGGGCTGGTATTGTGGTACTTTAACTGGAATATAATCTGTCTTTGAGTTTACAGATTTATGACTAATGTATGAAAATAAATCATAGACTCAAAAAATATCTTAAGGCATGTGTATCATTTAAAGCATGTCCAAAGCAGAGGAACTAGAAGAGAAAAAAAAAACATTCATGAATCCTTCCTGTTTGGTAGACACACACACACACACACAAACACACACACATGCATACACACAGATACACAGACATACGCGCACACACACACATACCTATATATATATATATATATATATATATATATATATATATATATATATATATATATATATATATATATATATATATATATATATATATATATATATATATATATATATATATATATATATATATATATATATATATATATATATATATATTGTTATGTATATTTAATTTA